>BSBM01000696.1:5062500-5312500 GCA_027924585.1 Larix kaempferi | reverse complement strand
TCATGATCATCATCTAAACATCACCATCACCATCATCAACAACATCTTCATCATCATCACCATCAGCATCATTATTAAAATCACCATCGTCATCACCATCACCATCACCATCACCATCACCATCACCATCACCATCACCATCACCATCTTCATCATCATTGTCATCTCTAGGTTCCCCATCAACACAACATCTCCATCATCATCATCTTCTTCATCATCATCATCTTCATCACCATCATCATCATCATCAACATCTTCATCATCATCACCATCATCATCATCATCTTCCTCATCAGATCAACATCTCCATCATGTCACCATCATCTTCATCTTCATCATCATCATCATCATCATCATCCGAACATCACCATCACCATCATCATCAACATCTTCATCATCATCACCATCATCTTCATCATCAACATCTTCATCGTCATCACCATCATCATTGGCATCTGTAGGTTCCTCATCAACATCTCCATCATCATCATCATCATTGGCATTTGTAGGTTCCTCATCAACATATCCATCATCGTCATCTTCTCCATCATCATCACCATCATCACCATCATTACATTCATGATCTTCTGAACATCATCATGATCATCATTTGAACATCACCATCACCATCATCGTCAACATCTTCATCATCATCACCATTAGCATCATCATCAAAATCTTCATCGTCATCACCATCACCATCACCATCACCATCACCATCTTCATCATCATTGTCATCTCTAGGTTGCCCATCAACACAACATATCCATCATCATCATCTTCATCATCATCATCATCTTCATCACCATCATCATCATCATCAACATCTTCATCATCATCACCATCATCATCATCATCTTCCTCATCAGATCAACATCTCCATCATGTCACCATCATCATCATCATCATCTTCATTATCCAAACATCACCATCACCATCACCATCACCATCAACATATTCATCATCATCACCATCATCTTCATCAACATCATCATCTTTATCATCTTCATCTGCATTATGATCATCTTCATTGTCATCACCCTCCTCCTCATCATCATCTTTATCATCTTCATCTGCATCATGATCATCTTCATTGTCATCACCCTCCTCCTCCTCATCATCTTGTGCACTTATGCACTTAAAGATTAATGTTTAGAAGAGGGTCTAAAGGCCTTTGTGAAGGAGGGGCTCTAGGAACAAGGTAAGATAGAGAGGGCAAGGGGGAGGGATAAAGGCGTAGAGGGTTAGTGATTAAGGGAGAAGAAGGGAGAGAGTGCTATAGGGAGGGATAATGATGGAGATAAAGAGAAGGTGGAGAGATGGAGAGTGGGGTGGTAGGGACATGGTTGGAGTAAGGGAGAGAAAGAAACATGAAAGAAACATGTAGGGATGGATGTAGGGAGAATGAGGGACAGATATTTAGAAAGAGATAGGGGGTATCTAGGGATTATTGGGAGAGAGCTAGGGGGTATTAAACCATACAAAACATTTGTCCCCACACTAAAAACATTCGTTTTGTATAGAACCATATAAAATATTTGTTTTCTTTTGATTTTATTCGTTGCCCTAGCCGTGCACCTAACCTATTTATCGTGATTAACAATATCGCGATTGTGCTTAACAATATCGCGTATGCTTTTTTACACTTCATATCGCGCACGCATTTAGCTTTATATAACGCGTGCACGTTTTGTAACTCTATAAACAGTGGACTATCCCTGTCTGAGAGCAACTTCACTCTGTCCGATCCAAAACAACACTCCTGCGATTTTTCGAACAGCACGAGCCCGCCATTGGAAATTCTCACACTCTACACCATCTCCATCATTATTTTTTTTATGCAGGTGTAGCATTGAGGACATCTTTCATGGTTGCTCAGTGTGGTGTTGGGTTATATGGCTATATTTGAAGAAGATAATCATCAAGCTTGAAGAATCTCCAATTGAATAACACCAAAGATAAGGTCTTTGAATGATTCATTTTGCCTATATTTGAGGAGCACACAAGATAAGATATCAAGCTTCAAGACCATTTCATGGTGATGGTGGATATACACAAGTATACAAGAGAATCAAAGAGCCCAAACAATTTATGATTTAACTTCCATTTGCTTATTATTGAAGAGCTTGTAATTGAGGAGCAACAAAAACAAACTATATTGAATTGATCATTGTGGTGATGGGGAATGTACGTAACCGAGTAAGAAAATCAGCAAGGAAGAAGAGACCTCAAGAAGTCATTGAAGAAGAGAAAGAAAAGAAAAGAATACACATGAGGAATCAGAGGCTTTCTTTGGAAACTAATCCAAATCCAATTGTAGAGGATGCCACGATTCATCCTATTAATCCACGACAAGAGGGACCTTCAATTTCCACAATAGTTGTTGAACAAGTACCCCATGGAAGTAATCAAGAAGCAAAATGTAGGTGCTCATTAGGAGATGTTTCAATTCCCACTTCAAGTCAAAGTGATAAGTTACCATCTCAAGATGAAGCTCATGAAGAAACACAAAATTTTCTATCCGGATGTGGTTATACAAGCGATGAAGTCAGAGAGGCATTGGACATTTTTCCTACTATTGAAGAAGAGAATGTTATCCAGACCATCGATGAGGATGTTGGAATTCCACAAGAGGATGTTGGACTTCCACAGACCATCGATGAGGATGTTGGACTTCCACCATCCAACTACCAGGAAGAGAATGAAGGACACCAAGCTACTACTGAAATGCCAGAGCGTCTTGGTGATGTGCTACATGGTATAATTCCAACCCCCTTACCTCCATTAGCAAGCACACATCAAAGAACTCCGATGCGTATACAAGTTGATGAAAGTCTCATCAATTCCATTGAAGGTATGCTATCTAAATGTAGTATTGCTTATCAAACTTAACAGATACTTGATAAATTTTTTGTTTCTAAATGTGATGGAGATAAATGTAGAGTATTTTTATCATTGTTAAAATCTAGGAGCATGAATGTTGTTAGGAAAAAGTTAGGGATAAATATGATAAAGAATTCTGAACCAAGTTCTCATATAGTTAAAATCCTAGTAGATGCATTTGGTAAAATTGGTAAGAACACACGTTCAAAGGACCGCAATGCTACTCGTCGTGTGTTGTCACAAGCAATTGCAAATAAGAACACCAGGGTCCTTCGTATTCTCAGGCCTACATCCGAACTAGTTAATTTGAATTTAAAAAACCTCCATAGGTATTCTATTAGAATAGAACATCTTGACACAACCGATCAGACATATTTTTGGGCCTTTGTTGGTCGGTTGTCACGTCGTGACATGAAGCTAGTTGATGCAGTAAAGGGACTAGTGCACAGTTTTTGGCCCATGATCACACAAGGCCTTCTTCAAACCGAAAGGATGTACTAAAATTGAGAAGGGGTTCAAATGATCGTGAACCACATACTAAGCATCTTCTTGATATAACACAGATAGAACTTTACGATAAATTTAGGATTAAGCATAGACAATTGAACTTGGGGCAAAGATCTTTTGAGAAATGTAAGCCATGGTATGTTAGAATAAATACTCTTCGTAACACTTGTTGTTGTAGATGCCATGTAGAATATGAATATTACTATGAAACATTTTTGTACATTCATCGTGTGTTGCATACTAACCATGTTTAGGATTGCACCATGACAATACCACCGACTTCATCAAGAGAATTCATTCATAGCATCATGTGCAATAGGCCCAAGGGGCAAACATACTATGCAAAATCTTGTTTGGATGGAACATGCTCCAACTGTGCTGGAATGGCATTATTGAGCCAATGTATGCACGAGAATGGAGACAATGAATTTGAGAAAATGGTTACAGACATGAAAAGTTTCAAATATATCAACTATGAAATAGTCCCAGGGAAAGAAAGAAAAAAAATACAATTGGTGACATCTTAGGTATGCATTTATATCTATAAAATTATGTTGTAACGGTTACATTTCAATCCTTACTTACAAAAAAAACTAACATTGAGATCATTTTGTGTCACCAGGTACAAGTTAGTGACTTCATCAAGGAATTTATTGAAAAGACACATCAATATGTTCAGCATGTCCACGTGGCACGATGGCAGGATGAGAAGTTTAGAATATGCAGAGATACATTTCCCCTTGGTACAATACTTTCAGTTGTTGATTTTGCTGAGAACTACACTCTGCAACCTCAAAATGAGATCCAAAGTCAGTATTACCACTCTGAGCAGGTTTCCTTGATGGTCCATATCACATATAGGCATGGCCCAAATATCACTGAAGAGCAAAGAGAAATTCTGAAGGAATATCACTTTTACATAAGTGATGATAGGTGCCACGACTTCCAATATGTACGTCATTGCTTCATCATGTTCTATGATCACTTGAAGGGAAGGAACATACAGATGGATCGACACTGGATTTGGTCTGATGGGTGTGCTGGTCAGTTAAAAAATGCACGCATATTTCAGTGGTTGTGTTCATTGCATAAAAACTACAAAGTGCCACATATGTGGAACTATTTTGAGACTGGGCATGGTAAAGGAGAGCATGATGGAGCCGGAGTATGTGTCAAAACAACCCTACGAAGAGAGGAATTGAAAGCATTTACAGAATCTACTATTCTAAATGCTCAATCTACGGTCAGGTGGTGCATGTCAGTAATGGGAGAGGAATCAACTATGCGAGTAGAATCCACAAGAAAGAGACACGTGGAGATATTTTTTTGGGAGGTGGTATACATAGATCGTTCACATGCATGGGAATGCAAGACTATGCCTGGGACTCGTGGCTTTCATTCGGTTCAAAGCTCTGATAACCCAGTATTTGAAATTTGGACCAGAAAACTCGCTTGTTTTTGCCCGCCTTGTTGTGATGGTGACTGGGATGGGTGTGAATCATTAGAATGGGTTGATGGATGGGATCGCATATCACTTCCACTTGATCAGCGTGCAATTGTTGAGTTAACTCCGTTGGAAGAAGACCAATCATCTATTTCTAAAGATTTTGATCATGTCTCGGACCTTGTACAACCTGGTATGATGCATTTCCTTAACACATTTTTGTTTATTTACGTAGTCTTCAAATGCACATTAATGTCCTTGTATTGCACGAAAAATATTTTGATCATATACCTACAATCATATTATGCAGGGCACATATACGCAGTTGTTGCCTCAAAAGATAGTGAATGGGGTGGTGATTACTTGACACGGGACAACAATGCCAGAAAGAAGGGTGGATATGTTTACAGGGATTACAAACCAGGTGCAAGTGTGTATCACTTTACCAACTTAATCATTGGCACAAACCTCCAGGTACGAACAATGCCTAGCCAAAATACATTGAAGGTACGCTACTTCTTACCGGATACAGAGAATGAGAGACTAATGGAGACCATCAGTATAAGAGATGATCTGGAGGGCTTGTTTGTATGATAATAGGTGGGATCTAGCATGATGAGGTATGTTGTTACATACTTTTAATACTATACTATTTATACTATTTGTAATTGAATATTGATATATGCTCAATTTTCACATGTATGTTTCATATGCATATGTCAATTTTGTGTTCTTGATATGCCAAATTTACGTTTATGTTGTTTATAAATATGCCAAAAGTTCTCTTGTATGTCAAGTTTATGAATATGCCATTTTTTACATATGATCAGTAAACCCTAAAATTATATTATGTTCATCATGTTGGTTATTGGCTTCACCCAACAAAATTAATTCAATTCATGCTCACTATATTAAACAATACACTTATATTAAATTAAATTTATGTGTTGTTAAATATTTCATAATGAATTAGCTATTTGAGAGCACCACCTTAGACCAAGCAATCATCATCAACATCTTCATCATCATCACCATCATCATCATCATGAAAATCTTCATCATGGACCTGCAAAACCCTAGTTTCCAAGATGGACCTGCAAGGTGACACCTGGGCCACCGGACCGGAGGAGAGGGGCACCCCTATCACTATCCAGATGTCCTGAATCCAATGGAGTCAACGGTTCGTCGATCCGAGCCACGGTCGTCATTCTATGGCTCGTTCCGTCTTGCATCCAAAAGGCCTTCAGGGACACCTACTGGATACCTGCTGGGGGCATAGAACTCCAACCGTGCAACAAAAATGGGTTCTGGGGAGTCCTGCAGGTGTGTCTAGGCAGGTTCAGGCTGGGAACAGTAGCCATACCCACCCGGTGGATGATTTTCCAAAGTCGACCCCCATGTGCAAAAATTGCACACTTCCACACTGAGCAAAACCCTAGTTTCCAAGATGGACCTGCAAGGTGGCACCTGGGCCACTGGACCAGAGGTGAGGGGCACCCATAGAACTATACAGACATCTTGAATCCAACGGAATCGACGGTTCGTTGATCCGAGCCATGGTCGTCATTCTATGGCTCGTTCCATCTCACATCCAAAAGGCCTTCACGGACACTTGCTGGATACCTGCCGAGGGAATAGAACTCCAACCGTGCAACAAAACTGGGTTTTGGGGAGTCCTGTAGGTGTGTCTAGGCAGGTTCGGGCTGGGAACACTAGCCATACCCGTCCGGTGGATGATTTTCCAAAGTTGACCCTCGTGTGCAAAAATTGCACACTCCCACACTAAGCAAAACCCTAGTTTCCAAGATGGACCTGCAAGGTGACACCTGGGCCACCGGACCAGAGGTGAGGGGCACCCATAGCACTATCCGGATGTCCTGAATCCAACGGAGTCGATGGTTCATCGATCCGAGACACGGTCGTCATTATATGGCTCGTTCCATATTGCATCCAAAAGGCTTTCAGGGACACCTGTTGGATACCTGCCGGGGGCATAGAACTCCAACCGTACAACAAAACTAGGTTCTGGGGAGTCCTGCAGGTGTGTCTAGGCAGGTTCAGGCTGGGAACACTAGCCATACCCACTTGGTGGATGATTTTCCAAAGTTGACCCCCGTGTGCAAAAATTGCACACTCCCACATTGAGCAAAACCCTAGTTTCCAAGATGGACCTGCAAGGTGGCACCTGGGACACCGGACAGGAGGCGAGGGGAACCACTAGCACTATCCGGACGTCCTGAATCCAACAGAGTCGACGGTTCATCGATCCAAGCCACGGTCGTCATTCTATGGCTCGTTCCGTCTCGCATCCAAAAGGCCTTCAGGGACACTTGCTGGTATGTAAACCAAGTTAGAGATGCCATTTAGACCCAATTGAAAGTTGACGAAGTGGTTTTATGTGACGCCAACTTTGGAATAAACTTTTATGTAAACCAATAGAAGCTCAGACAATACTCCCTACTTTTAAACGAATTCTGGAGAGAGCAAGAGAACAAGTTCATCAAAGTGACTTCATTCATCTATATTCTCGTAATGTACAGATAGTCCATCCTTATCTTGATAAACAAGAGTTCTATGATAGTTTGAATTTTTTAGGCGTGGTTATCTCCCTGTATTCAGTTGTCTGATTAGTTGACAAGCTTGCCTGAAAATCTGTACGTTGAACTTCTTTGTTTTATTGCTGAAAATTGGAAGGGATTTTCAAGTCACCTGCAAAATGCTCCTATGTTGAAATATGTAAGTTCTTCCAACAACATAGATTTGGCTAGTGTATCAAATATTGTCGTCCACACCAGAATTTATCTTTTGTCAAAGGAGTCACACATATTGTGGCTGACCAAATGGTGAGAAATTATATGAGTGGTTGAATCAGTATCCTAAAATTACAGATCCTTCTGTCTCAAAGTTTGCTGAGCGGATCTTGGATGTAGTATCAGACTCAACAGACAGTAAACTTGTTATCATCGCTGCACATTTTTTGCACTATTCATCTGCAAATAACTACGTCTGGTCCGAAGAGCTTACCAATCTTTGCAAGAATATTCCCCTAGTAGATGAAGGTGGGAAAATCATTAGGGTACGAGGCTCTCTGAAGTTTCCCCAGCCTGCATCGACGAGTAATTGGTCCAAGTTCATGGGAAGGAATCCCTGGACTACCATGGGCTTTTCAACCCTTTCTAAAGGTAACCTTACACTACCATCTTGTGTAGGAGCTTTGATGTATTCAGTTAATGATTTAGTTTCATTCTTTCGAAGATACCTTGATGTAGTAGATACTCCAGATCTATTTCCTCCGAATGCCAATCTTTCTGGTGTTTCCCATGCTTTGACAAAGGAGAATGCATTTCTTCTGCTGCAGTGGATCCAATATTTGAAAAAAAATCAGAAGATGCTGGATGCTTTTATACATAGTATATTGGAAGGCATTCTAGTTGGGTTGCAAGTCGCATGAAAATGTCGTTCAGGGACACTTGGTGAATTTCCTTTCGGGAGCCAAAAAGAAAATGGAGCAGCAAGATTGCGTGCCATTGGATCTTGCAGGTGTGTGTGGGAAATGTTGACGTGGGAACACTGTCAACACTGGCTCGGGGGAGGGTTTTGCAGAGTTGACCCACCAATGCGAGATTGCATGCAATGAAACTGAGCAAAACCCTAGTTTACGAAATGAATGCACAATGAATCCCCTGGGCCATGGGCAGACGAGGGAGAGGGCCCCCTAGAGGTAATCGCACGCCATGAGACCAATGGAGTCAACGGTTCATCGGTCCCACGTCCGGTTTCCGAGTTATGTCGAGTTGCAAGTCGCATGAAAATGTCATTCAGGGACACTTGGTGAATTTCTGCCTGGGAGCCAAAAAGCAAACGGAGCAGCAAGATTGCGTGCCATTGGCTCCTGCGGGTGTGTGTGGGGAATGTCGACGTGGGAACACTGCCAACACTGGCTCGGGGGAGGGTTTTGCAGAGTTGACCCACCAATGCGAGATTGCATGCAATGAAACTGAGCAAAACCCTAGTTTACGAAATGAATGCACAATGAAGCCACTGGGCCATGGGGAGACGAGGGAGAGGGCCCCCTAGAGGTAATCGCATGCCAGGAGACCAACGGAGTCGACGGTTCGTCGATCTGACCTCTGGTTTCCGAGTTATGTCAAGTTGCAAGTTGCATGAAAATGTCGTTAAGGGACACTTGGTGAATTTCCGTCCGGGAGCCAAAAAGAAAACGGAGCAACAAGACTGTGTGCCGTTGGCTCTTGCGGCTATGTGTGGGCAATGCTGACGTGGGAAAAATTCCAACATTGGCTCGGGGGAGGGTTTTGCAGAGTTGACCCACCAATGTGAGATTGCATGCAATGAAACTGAGCAAAACCCTAGTTTATGAAATGAACGCACAATGAAGCCATTGGGCCATGGGGAGACAAGGGAGAGGGCCCCCTAGAGGTAATCGCACGCCGGGAGACCAACGGAGTCAACAGTTCGTCGGTCCGACGTTCGGTTTCTAGGCTATGTCGAGCTACAAGTCGCATGAAAATGTTGTTCAGGGACAAGAGACACAACATTTTATCCCGAGAAACCTTCATGGGGAAGAAAAACTAGCAACCTTTCTTATAATAATTATATGTTTAGAAATCAAGTACAATGAAACCATGAACAAACCCTAACCCTGAAGGGTTTTACCACATGAAAAATCCTTAATGACACATGACAACAAGAGTACTTATCTACATGAAAATGACCTCCAAGCCATAAGGATATCCAAGCATATCCTTCCCAACCAACATTAGAAGGCACTTTATTTCTCGAATCCCAAGGTAACGTTTGTTCCTTTCACCAATGTTGCTTTGAGCACTTGTATGTAGTTACTCATATGTAGTGTTGAATCTAATTGTACAATCAAATATTGGGCATTGATGAAATGTGTAGCATGTATTGCACTTAGTTTTATTAAATTACACTTGAACATTGACTTAACTTGTAATTTAATCATCCAAACTCACAAATTTTAATTACACCTATCCAATTAGTGTGCATGAGTGAGGTCGTTGAAACCTTGAAAAACATTGTATTGCACTTAGTTTGATTAAATTACACGAGCAAGAACTTTGACATAACTTGTAATGATCATCCAAAATCACAAATTTTAATTAGATACCAATTAGTGCACGCATGTAGTGAGTTCGTTGAAACCTTTAAATATAATAGTTTGTTCTTTTGACATAGCGCATTCATGAGTAATAGATAATCCACACAAATCAACACATTAGATTGACACAAGAACACGTGGAAACCGAAGAACAAATACAAAGTGAAATGTATCATTCATTTATAAGTGAAATGTCAATGTGCATGTCTCCAAAAGTACATATATATCCAAAAGTATCCAAAAGTACATGTATCCAATGAAGTCAATGTACATGTCTCCAAAAGTACATGCACAATGAAGTCAATGTACATGTCTCCAAAAGTGAATGTATCGAAAAGTACATATATATCCAAAAGTATCCAAAAGCGCATGTGTCCAAAACTATCCAAAACTATCAAAGCCACATGTACATGTATCCAAATGTACATATATCCCATAAGACACATCAAAACTCAAGATTCCTCTTGTTCTTTCTCGACGTTGATCCTCTAGGCATATCTCTAGGATCAGTGTGCGTCTCTGGATCCTGCAAATTAAATATCAATTGTTAAATTCAACTAACTATGTACACTAATACATTAGCTCAACAATTAACTCAACAATTATCAACTGGTGCATGGAAAGTGCATGAAACACTTGGTCATTGAAGGACATATCACCTCAACTGACAAAGGAGATTGAGTTGCTTGTGTAGCAGATGGAGCCGTTGGTTGAACATCCAGGATGGTCGAACTAGGGGGGCTAGGAACTGCTCCTGGTGGTGGTGGCTACAATGAAAAAATGTTGAAATAGT
Organism: Larix kaempferi; assembly: GCA_027924585.1. Classification (NCBI taxonomy): domain Eukaryota; kingdom Viridiplantae; phylum Streptophyta; class Pinopsida; order Pinales; family Pinaceae; genus Larix; species Larix kaempferi. Next base: position 5,301,733 of record BSBM01000696.1, on the reverse strand, counting down.
TAGAAATGCATGAATAAACAATAGACAACAATAATAAACTATGTAAAGATAATGTTGAAATAGTTACATACCTGTGTGTGATCAGTTGCCATTGCAGATTCCGCACTGACTGCTGCATCAACCATCGATGCGAGGTTTTGAGTAGACAACTCGGGTTCCTGATGCAGTAAACATGCAATTCAAACATTAACAAAAACGATTTATGCACTGGATTTCAAGTTAAACAACAAATATCATCGAAGGATATACATTACCATGGTATGAGTAAGCCCATGGTCGTGGGCAGCTGGAGTCTCTCTAGGAGTAGAACGCCTCACATACACACGACCCTTGTTCATGAATGGCCTAGTAGGAGATACAAATCCAGGCGATGGTCCAAATGTCTCGGATGGTGCCTACAGTCAGCAAGTGTTCATGTAGTTAGACATGCACGATTCAACAAACAAACATGTATTTAAAAAATGTCATTTTTAATTGTTTACCTGGAGCCTAGATGTTTCATCGGACGGTATGACCATGGGTGCTACCTCCACATTACCTTGCCCCAGTGAAGGATCTTCCATCTGCAAGTTTAATAATTGTAAATATTAGACCGTAGATAGCATTAGTGAACTAAAATGTAAAGTATGTGGAAATTAACAAATTAACAAGTATTAAAAAACTGAAATTTTAAAATGTTTACCTCGGTGTGAGATACGACAATAGGTGCTATATAAGATGGGCCTGGCAAATGGGTAGCATCATGCCCCCCTGTAGAGTCTGGAACATCTGACTCTGGGGCGTCGCTGCCGGCATAAAGCATCAACTGCAAGTTCACAAAATTAATATATTAGCTCAAACTATATATATGTGTACAAAGACGAAAATAAATGAAGAATTTATTACAATTAACCATCTACATACCTCTCTCAAAAACCCACTGAAGGAAACATCTGAGGCAAGACCATAGCAGGGATAACCACATGATGTGCACTCGTGAGGATCAGTACTAGGATGGGGATGTGTAGATGGTCCTGCATGGTGACGAGCTGGTGTATGTACCACACCAGGGACAGATGTCCCTTCCTCATCCATATGCTGAACCATAGTGCCGTGGTGAACAACCGCCCATGCCAAACTCAAAAATGCATCACGTGTCTGTGGAACAATACGATGTACAGGTGGGACATCTGGCCCAGGAAACTGCCTGCGAGGTGCAGGGATAGGGCGATCCTGGTCTCAAAGCCTCGCATTGGGTCGGTTTTGGGGCATCCCCCCACCGATCCCCTGAAACTGCAATATGTCAAAATAGTTTACGTGTCATGTAACACGAACTCTGCGTACATCTTTTGAAGGAAATACAAGGGAATTTCCCTGTTGTTATGTGGTGGCATATCAAAAACCATGTACCATCTGTCCATCCAGTTATCAACAAATGGTTGAAACGTGCACCACTCAATGGAGATATGAGGCTTGTTTGCATTTGGGATTTCCCCCGTTCGAGGGTCCCTAAACAATGCAAATATGAGCTCTTGGGATATTTTCAACTTTTTATTGCATTGTAGTCTAGCCCATCAGCATATTGTTGTCTTTTTCTTTCTCTATATGATGTAATATCATATAGTACATTACTAGACTGTGAAATGGTGTCAACAATTGCATCCAAGGTTGATGCAAGCGAGCGGCGAATCCTGTCACCACCACTAAAAGCTGCAATAATGCCCCTCAAGTGGGAAAGCTCAATCAGTATCTCGACATTTGTGTCCATAGCCGCAACTGCAATAAAAACATCAATACGAAAATCATTAGAAACATATACATGGTATATAATGACGTCTCTTCAAAATTGAAAATGTATTAAATCAAACTCAAGTAAGCAATTTAATGGCATTCACTTACATACATTTAAAACTTAAAAGTAAACATTTAACAATTAAAAAGTAAGTTTCGTTCAACTTCTTTCTAGAAGTTAAGGCACTTCTTAACCCTCATTGGTGACTTTTCCATGCAAACTTGGGTTTAAAATTCTTAGAATTTAGGAGTGTTATTTTGACATGTTTTGGCCTTTACGTCCCTCGCAGAAAACAATATTTCCATCAACTTCATAAGCTAACATTAAATTTATTGATTTCAACATATTACGCCTTGTGGTTGGAGGGGAGGACAAAGTGGCATGGAATGAAATGGATATGTATGAGTTTGTCTTGCCAATATGATTACATATGTACTTGAGATGACTATCAATGATTAAGATGTTGAATAATAAACTAGAGATTGTGACTAGAATGACAATAACAACAATGTCAACTTCTCAAAACAGAGACAATTTCTCTCTACAAAATCGATCTCTACATTGTATGGTAAGTTCAGAAAATTAAATAAAAAACATAGTGATTTTCTATATAAGTCTTTGAGTTGAATCGACGGTCCTTGAGCGTTGAGTAGATTGATCAAGGGTGTGGATAGGGCAGGCCCGAGAGACACTTTGTTAATGTGTTTTTCCATTTAGTCAAGGGTGCTTAACTAAGAGGCAATGTATAGCTACATACACTTCTGATGAAATTTTGATTATGTTCATGGACAAATGATTGTGAAGAAATTTTGAGAAACCAAGTTACTAATTTTTTTTTCATTTTTTCTATTCACGCTTGTGCATGCATTTCATCTTGTTATGGCCATTACCAAGGAAAATTATTTAATTAGTATAATGGGAAATGGCCTTTGAGGGTTGGAAATTTGGGTTTCATGTGGATGGATACATTGTAGAAAGGGAGGAGTTCTATTTTTTTCAATTTTTGGTTGGATTATGAATTTTTGAGTTTTTGAAAAGGGATTCATTTTAATTATTCACTCATCTTGGTTGAGGGAGATGTGAATTTAATTAGAGATTGGGTTATTCCCAATTTTATAAATATTACAAAACTAGGTTGTTTTAAACAATAAAAAAGTAATTTAGGTTAAGAAATTACAAAAAAATGTTATGGGTGAATGAATTACCTGATTAGATGACAATCCACCGGTGAATTTTCCTCCCCTTCAACTAAATTGAGCTCCACCGATACTCCAGGGCACACAAACCATCCTCGCCCAACCTCTAATTCGCGTTTTTGATGCGTGAAGAGCACCGCGGGTGGTCAGGGGTGGTTGGGACTGTGTTTTTAAATTGATTTTAGATTTCAATAACGCATACGCATTTTGTAACTACATAACGCGTACGAATTTTGTAGTTTTATAACGCATACGTGTTATGGTTACCTATCCTACATGTCTAGTGACATGTCAGGCTCGGGTTTTACCATGCCAAGTGCTAAGTATCAGAAACTTGTTATGTTTTTATGTATCAGAAACGAGTTTTGAAAAAGTAGGATTGCATATAAAGTGACTCTCATCTTCTTGCACACACCCATCTCAACCTCTCCCTTTAGAGAAATTGCTTCTCTCTACTCTCTGGTTATATTTTAACATATAGTGCTTGTGTCTAAAACAAAGCCATTTCCCTTTACATGAAAGTGATCCCCACTCACATGTATGTAGATGCTCTACCTTATGCCACAAATGTTTACTTCAAATTTTAACTTCTTAAAGGTGTATTATGAATGAATCCTAACAAGCTGTAATAGCAGTAAGATCTATGATTTCATATCTGTGTAACTATTCAACAATAGCCTTGGCAAGTGAAGTGTTGAAATGAAAAGAGTTTGGAAGCACTTCAAAGGTAGAGAGGAATCTAAACAAGATGAAGCTGGTTTATAAGAATAGATTAAATTAAAGAAGTGTGTTAGGTGAAAATTTACAGATTTATTAGCGAATGCAACTAAATTTAACTATTTGTAAGAAAGAAAATAGAGCGCAAGGCTCTTAACCTTGTGGTTGTGGGTTCGAGCCCCACGGTGGGCGATTTGAGATAAATATTTTATTTTTAACCTGTGAACAAGCGACAACTGAAACAAGATTCTCTCATTTGGGTTTGACGTTCTTTGGAAGTATGAAAAATTGGTTAATGGAATCTCCAAATTTCAAGAAAGCTTTATTCATACCAAAAGAAAATTATAAAGGAAACTTACAAAATAATAAATTGTTAAAAGACAAGTTACAAAGATCAACAAAATTTTCCTAAGTACAGAGACATTACAAACTTCATGGAGATTTGCAAAATAATAAATTGTTAAAAGACTTTACAAAGATCAACTAAATTTTCCCAAGTACAGAGACATTACAAACTTCATAGACGCCACCACATGAAAGGATTCAGAAATTGTGCAAGAGGGAAGGCAAGACAAATTTCAAGTGTTTAGCTGTGCTAGTCTTTCAGTTTGAGCATCCTCGTATGCAATTGAACTAAACTTCTAGAGGACAATTGACATGATGATGAGGTTTTAACCATTAAATCGAAGAAAGGGGAAATAAAAGGGAATTTAATTGGATGAATAAATTTTGCTTGAGAAGATTTTCGTACTTGAATGAGCATAACACTGTAAATACTTGGAAGAAGAAGCTATTGATCTGGCAGAGTGTCGTCCCTGAGGTAGCAATGTCCCTGACATTGCTACCCCAGCACTAAACGCAAATGAAGTTAAACGCCTGCACATCCATGCAATTATTTTCTTATCAGCACTCGAATTCCTTGCAGATATTCAACACTGATTCAATAATCAAAGTCATCCAAGGATTCTAAACATTCACAGAGCACCCGCAACAATTGGCGTTTTTCCCATAAGAATACAGATAACCCACGCAAAACCTGAAAATCAACAGTGTTGGATTGACACACAAAGCTGCCTCTCAAAATAGCACATTTCCAAAGCCTATTAAAAAATCTCCCCAACATGAAATCCCACCACGCAATTTCGATGCAAAACCAAAAAAACTCGCATAAGATTACTCCCATAACAGAGTCTTTTAATAATTTAACTTAAGAAAACAACGATTCACAGTTCACAGTAAAGTATTCGCTTATATGTTCCACTGGCACTTAATTAAGTAGAGATTGGAAAAATGGACTGCGATACATAACAAATGCTGAGAAATTTTAATAATTTTTAAAAATGAGAAGTAAATAAACTAAATAAAGCAACTTGCCTTGAAAGGCCCAACCAATAGCAAGGATATTTCTTCAATATTGGCAGCTTTCCTTCATCCCATGGCCTCCTCCAAACCTATCCATTCTTAACTAGTCGTAAGCCAAAAAACACTCTGAACCCACTTAACCATGACACTGAGGGATTTCTCTACTCTAAGACATACTAGCTTCCACAATTCACAAAATTTTCGGGATTCTTTACACAGGTTGTGGCCAATCTTCAAACAATGTGAAGGAGCCCAGCTCCCCAAACCACGTCGAGACTCCCACACAACTAACAACAAATGTTCATGGCAGTCCTTCACTCTTTCAAACGCTTCAACAATACCCATTTCTCTACCATAAATGAGTTCACACAGCAACACCTCATAGAGCTGAGGGATGGGAGTTCAGAACCACTAGAGCGATAACTCAACCAACTGCAGCATGCAGTGGCGGCTACAAAATTTTGTACGTGCCCAAATCCCTTCTCATATTCCAGACCATATTCCATGCAGGGCTTAAATCTATTCGATCAGCGCCTCTCCACAACTAAAGAGGGATTCCACTTCTACCATGGGAAACGATCCATCAATTCATCTCGCTGGCCAACAACAGTAGCCCGACCACACAAAAATCAAATGTTCACTAGTGCACGATTTCCTTCATGGGGAGTTCTCACTCATACAATAACGACTGAACAATTAAAACACCAAAAGATTCAACAATAATTTTGAGGGGGCAAACTGATTGTTCAACGCTCCTGGATGGGGGAACTAAAAAATGACTCTAAAAATGAAGTTAGAGAGGGGAATAACAGTGCAAAAATGTACTCTTCAACACCCACGAAGGTTTCCTTCAAACATGTCCACGGATATTACTTCAAATGAGATTTATGCCGCGAATCTCATGGGTTCTCCCTTTCAAACAATTCACGACCACGTAGGTAATGCATAGATAGTTCCCTTTAAAAATACACTCTAATGTATCTGGATTGCCAAACACAGGCAAAAACCAAAGAAAAATATGCATATTCAAAAATATGCAACCTAGAAAGCACAGAAGCGGTTTTCGTTCTACATGAAAAAGTTTCCAGGCCCCTGGATAAAACAACACGCTTGCAATGCAAGCAGTTTCCTCACGATATAAAAGATCTTGTTGTACCAAGACATCATTCGGTTTCCCCACGATATCAGGATATCAGAGATCTTGTTGTACCGAGATTTCATTTCAGGAGGAGAGAGAACGGACCGCTTGATGTTAGCTGGCCGCCAAGGCTCGGGACGCAAAAATCAAAGTTGATGTCACCAAGTACTTAACCAATAACAATACAGAAAAATCATTTTTTTTAAAAATCAAACAATCGAAAACATTGTAAACTATAAGAAAACCTGGGTTCGCTGCAAAAATTTGACTACGATTAATGCCCCGACGCGAAAAATATATGTCGGGGACATAATAATAAACATTGATATCATTATTAATATCTAAAAAGAAATAGCTATTAAATAATAATAATAATAAACTTTTCATTTTCAAATTTCAAATCTTTTATACGCATTTAATTTTTTATAAAAGATTATTATATTGATGGTGATGATGATAATGATGATGGTTAATGTTTATTAGACCAAAATTTTTAGAAAAAAAAAAGTATTATTTGGTTATTTTTAAAATTGTATTTCTTTACTCAAAAGGCTAGAAGATAAGCATTTCAAGAGTCACCATAGTTATGTTTGACTATGAAACTTATGAAAGTTCATTTTCTAGATACTTTTTATCTTTTAGATTAGGGTTAATGACCTCTTATTATTATTAAAATAATATTTTAATATCTTCATCAATATGAGAAGCATCTTTCAATTTCTATAGACAAGCTCGACCATTGTTTAGGACCATTGTTTAATTTGAAAGTGGAGATATATTTTTGTAAAAATATTCAAATACATTTTATATACCCAAATGCATATTATATATTTTGTAAGGATATTCAAATACATATTAATATTTTAATGAAGTCATTCTATATAATAACATGTGATCTATCTATCTATCTATCTATAAACATGTATATATAAACATTTAATTACATTGTGTTGTAACTTTTTGCGGCAATGTCCCTAAGCTATTGCAAATTTTGTTTTGCTAAAATTAGTAGTTGCAGAGTGAGACAAATAAGTTGCAGTTTTTCATAAGAGCAAATGATTAATTAATAAATTTGGAAGATTTACGATATCAATGTGTTTATTATGTCAGGTTGCACATTGAAACTAACGTTGTTGATTTTCATTGATAAATGAAGATAATCTAAAGAGTATGTTTGTAAGCAAACTGGAAGTCTTCAAGAAGGTTTGAACTTAAGAACCATATTGGATTATAGTTCAGTAGTGTTACAGTGTTCAATGACAAAAACAACTTGTGCTAAATTGGTATGTTTACAAAAGGGTTTGTGCACGAAGTTGAGGGACCCTTTAGGTGCAATTCTACACCTAAATATGCATGTTTTTCACCGCTCTTTATAGCATGACATACATGACCATTGTTGACGAAATTTTAGGCATAGATAGAATTTTTTATGCAGATTCCAAATATGTAATTTAAAAAAAAATATTGAGATTTTCTATTTATTTCCTAATTTTCTTGTTTCATCACCCTGTTGGTCAAAAAACATACTGTTAGTGTTTATTCTGTAACTTTTTTTATATTTTAGAACTATTTAAAAAAAAATGTATGCTACACTAGAAGACACCGACCTCTACATGCTATAAAAAATCCAAGTTGAAATAACTGCATTAAGACCTTCAAAGGCTACACCCACATTTGACGTATTGTTCTCGAGGTTTGATCACTTACATAATTCAAAACAAATTAAAAATTAAACTTTTAATTTTGGAAAAATAGAGTTGCACTAGTGCTACTGGTTCTATACATGTCTACCAATTTTTGTAGCCCGAAACCGTCATTTAGGCATTGAAAGGTTGCACCCACAAAAACATATACCTTATCATTTGCCAAAAAATAAAAAGTGACTGTTAGAAAACATGAAATTTGACATAGTTATGTAAATTTTCAATACTTAAAACTTATATATTCGGAAACGTGACTCAATTTCCTACGTTTCATCTTTTTTACTCGATGCAAGATATCTCGTGTAAGAATGTCAAAAAAACCCAAGTAAGTTGAGGGATGCCTGATTTTTCATTTTTTTTATTGCATCTAACACGCCAAAAGTGACCCTCATTAGCTTGCACATGCCCAAAAAATGTTGAACATAATATGTGCATTTGCATAGATTGTTGATGTAAGAAGAGACCATAAGAAAACAAAATGTTTGTATACAAAGATGAAGCTTTAAGGCTAGTATTCAAGGAAATATATTCCTTGAAGCATTTGGCATTGAAGAAAGAGAAACCCTTTAATAGCCTATGATTTGTGACCACTATATTTAGATGCTCTTCCCATGCCACTATCTTGAATAATCTTTAACTGTGTAAAGATGTGTCTCTTTGAAAAATCTAACTGTAGTGGATTGCATCAAGACAACAAATAATTTGTTTGTAAGCAAAATGGAAGGCTTAAAATGAATTTGAATAAAAAAACTATCTGAGAGTTCTAGATTTACATAAGAACAAAGCACATCGGTATATTTGTGTAACCTTTTTTAGTAATATATCTATAGTGGTAGAGCCTTGATCTTAAGAATTAATATCAATGGCAAGCAAAGTTGATGACGAGGTTGGCACAAACTGTAGCAATGTCCATTGACAAAAGAGAAAACATGAGTTTGTCTGAATGGCAATGTGCAAAAAACAAAGTAACATAAGATGTCGATTTGCATAAATTGTGGATGGAAAAAAAAAAGAGTAAAAAAAAAATGTTTGTAAAAAAACCCAAGGATTTAAAGCTAGTACTCAAGGGAGTATATACCTAGAGGCATATTGCATTGAACAACAACTGACTGTTGAAAAGCATCTAATATTTGACTATTGTAGTTAGAAGTTTTTCTTGTGCTATTACCTTGAATAATATGTATCTACGTAAAGATGTATCTTTGTGCAGGATGACTAAAATTATGTGGCGATCATTGAATTTGTAGCTGCAGAACCAAAAGGAATAAGCTTTTGGACCAAAGATATTTTGTAAACCTGTATAGCCAGAGATGTGATAAATGAGGGAAGAACACAAATGTCATGTAACATAATATATCAACATAAGATATAAGAGCATTTTGTACCAATATATGAAAACCATGCTAGTTGGAATTCAATGTGAAGCCAATCCTTACCTCCAAAAGAAAATTGCAAGAAGCTAGTGTTTGTGCTTGATCAATTTTTTTGTTCTCTAGCATGAGCAGGTGTCTTGTTTCTTTATGCAATCAGGACAACATGATATGTTTGTTGAGTCTTATCCAAATTAGGATTGTGGGCTACAGGCTTAGTTCCTATTGCGCAAAAGCTCCATTGCACATGAAAAATTTGTTTAGAAAAATCTATTTGTATGCATTTTGGAAGGTTCAAATACAAGTTGCATTTGAGAATAGTCTTTGCTAGTATTATCAAATGCTCAAGTTGAGTGTTTTATCTAGTGAAATGAAAATACAATGCAGCCAAATTTCTCTTGAACCTGGTAATGTCGTCCTAGTCTATCTACAAGAGGAAACCTTATAGTTACTCAATAAGTTTGGCTAGTAATGAAAATCATAGCATTAACATGAAATCATTGATGCAGGAAAAACAAAGCACTAAAAGGTAGAACCTGTCTTTGGTTTAGACAGTTTGACAACATGAAATCTTTATATCAATGACTAAGAAAGGAAAACATTTGGACTATTTGACCATTAGCCTAGAATATTATATAGCATGTTTAGATTGTTGGTCTAGTGAACTAAAAAAATGACAAAAACGACAAAGGATGAAAAGAAAAGGGGCAAGATGATTTACATTGTTGGCCAATGAAACTTGGAATAGTTTCCTATGACTTTCACTTGTGCAATTGGAAGGAGCAAACAATAAATTTAATATATTAAATGAACAAAAGAAAAATATTCAATGAACATGAAACATGTTTCTTAGCATAATGTGCAATGGAAGTTCCCAAGAAGCTACATTTTTAGATGTCTCTAAAACGAGAATTTGTTAAAATTTAAGGAAAATTCAAATTTGAGATCAACATAGTTTGCATCGATTTTTTTTTAATATCAACATAGTCTCTAGCAGTAAGCACTTTGGAGGCAAGTTCTATTGGCATTAGATGGATGCAAACTCTATAGGAAAGATGCGAAGAGAAAACAACAAAATCTTAGATTCATTTGAAAATTAAAAATAACATAGCCAATTATTTTAATTAGGAGAAATCAAAGGAGAAAAAGACATGGTTGTGAAGCAACTTGGTCAAATGTTTTTTTAACAACAATATGATCAATGGACCTATAAATTGTAAGCAATTTATGATGAAAATATTTCTTAAAGAGAATTATTTGAATAACATTATAATGTGAATGGCAATTATTTTCTAAAAACAAAACAATTGTATCATGGTTAAGTTTTTTTAAAAGAATATACAACAATTTAAGAAACATTTGTGTTTAACATTAATTAAAGTATTATTAATAATTTTATTTTAAAATTATGAAAATAGTTGAAATATCTAACACTAATTAAATTACTATTAATAATTTTATTTTAAATTTATGGAAATAGCATAAAGAGAGTAATTGCCTTCTCCATTTCAGTTTTTGCAACCTAATCTTTAAAGCCATATTTAATTAAATTAAAGATAACGATTCAAGTAATATTATAGTGGAAATGATAATTATTATTTTTAAACAAAACTATTGTATCATTGTTAAACTTTTAAAAAGAATATACTCCAATTCAAAAAAGTATTTACATAGTTTTAATTAAATTATTATTAACAATATCCCCACATAGTGTTCCACGACAAGCCAATTGGCCGAATCATGATTTCACCATTTGGAAAATGGTTTGGATAGACATCAAGTGGGTGGCCTGTCCATTATCTTATTAAGGTTATCGGCTTCCTCTCCCAAATTATGAACTGGTTTTTATTTTATCGTTCGTGGAAATATTGTTCCGCCCTTTTCGTTGTATGGGCCTGGACCTTGTGATGAATTGGCTCATGATAACACTTCGGAAGTGAGCTGGTTGTCACAACTTTAGTACCCCTCATCATCAGTGTTTTCTCTCAAGTTGTTTTTCCTAGTGGAATATGCTTCTTTTTCTCTTTCACAGTCTTAACCGGTGTTCAACTTACTGCTCCTCCAATTCTACCTCCACTATGGTTTGTTCCAAACACACATAGTGGAATACCATTGTTGGTCCCTGCCATTCACACTTGCCCCTTGTCATCCGTGAGAAGGAGAAAGCAAAATCATATTTTGAAATTATGGTCCCTCCTTTTGCCAGACTATATCCACAAAATGGAAAGTTGTCTTCGTGGTGGTTGTCGGAGGCCTGAGCCTAGAAAATTGATTGATGATTTGGGTTATATGGTGGAATATTATGGAAACACACACACACACACACTAGGGAGACATTTTACACTAAACCCTGGGTCGGTTATGGTTCAACAAGGCCTTGTTGGGTTAAGCAATTTCATACTATGAAAGTGGGAATTTTTAGGAGAACCCTTAAGGTCTCAACCTACATGCTCATATGGATAGTCTAGAGAATTGCATTCAAGGACTCACTCAAGTGTACATGGATTCTAACGCTCTGCTCAATGCCAAAATTGACGCCATTTGCCATGCGATTACTGTTAGATTAAATAAACCTCCTAGAGCTAATGCTGATGAGTCTAATGGGCCAAATCACATTCAAATCCACTTCCCGAGTCACCCATGAGACCAATCCCTATATTTGGGGATGACTTCCTTGGTTTGAGGGCACATTCACTGATTTGGGGGAGTTTTTCTCCTTGATTTAAGGAAGTATAACTCAGTTAGACTTAAGTTGTTTCACCAACTAAGTCCTAACTGACACCTAACTACCCCAAACTCTCGTTAGCACCCTAGTTTAGTTTAATTCATTGCATTCCATTTCAGTTCACTTCAGTTCAATCTAGTTCAGTTCAGTTCAGTTCAGTTTAGTTTAGTTCAGCTCAATTCAGGATAGTTCAACTTAGTGTAGGAGAGCTTGCATGAATAACTGGGTTATTTTCTCTAAGTTAATCATGACTAATCCTTTAGCATGGAATGAGAAATTCGAATTTCGTTCTAACCTAACTCAAATTGCCTCTCTATATATTGTAAGCTTCTCCATTCATTTAGGCACTCTGATAATAAAATCATTGTCTTTCTTCTCTTCAAAATTAATGTGTAATGATTGATATATATTACTGCACAACCGTTCATGCTTGATTTAATCATCAAATCTTGTTAGCTTTTGCACCTAGATCTATGAATGCTCAAATCTTATATGGTATCAGAGCTAGGGGGTGCCAAACTAGCCGGTATGCTAGTATTGTTTATCAAGCTTTTGCAGGTTGAGAAGGGATTTCACAGCCAGTATTTTGCATCCACCAAACAAGCTTTTGTGGCTACCAAACAAGGCTTTTGCAGCCACCAAAAAAGGCACTTTGATTCCTTTAAAAAAGGTTTTTTAAAACCATCATTTTTTTAGTTTGAAGAAGGCTCCTTTGGATCCACCAAGGAAGCAAGTTTGGTTCAACCATTAAAGAAGGTTTTGCAGCCATTAAAGAAGTTTCTCGTAGGCATGGATATACCTTTTGATCAGATACTAACCCCCTTCAATTACTTCAAATGGAATCCAAGAGTGGAGATGCTCTTAAGAAAGAAGGGGTTGTACTGAATGGCCATGGGAAATGAGGTGGACCTATTATCTCTTGTTGAGAAATCCAAGTATCTTAATTGGATGGATGAAACACATGGGATGCTATGTTATTGTGTGTCTCCTCACCTACTTTACCATATTCAAGACAAGAATACCCCTAGTGAAATATGGACCTTCCTATCAAAACTCTTCGATACACAAGATGAGATGAGGGGTCATGTTTTAGAGGTAGAGTTAATGAATTTGAAACCAAGTGAGTTCAATTCTGTACAAGATTTCTTTGCAAAGTTCAAATCTACCCTCTTCCATCTCAAGATGTGCAACATCACCAAAGAAGAAACTCAAATGGTACTCTATATCCTTTTTAAATTGGGTCCTGAATTTAGCACTATTGTTTCTTCATTTCACTCTACTATATTAGCACTTGGAGCATCCTTCACCATGCCTTATCTAGATGTCATTGTTTCCTCTCGTATTCAAGAACAAGATAAGATTTCTCATATGGGCCTACGTAGGTCCTCAAATGCTCATGCACTTGTAGCAAATGAAGACACGAAGAAAGCCACTCAACATAAGCCTTTATACAAAGGAAAGAAGGAGCAAAAATACAACTTATTTTATGACAAAGAAGGGGAGGAGATCCAGATACGTCCTTACTAAAAAAAGGGACCTCACAAAGAAGAAAATTGCAGGTTTAATAAATTCTTTGAAGAAAATGAAGACAAAGTACGCAAGTCAAGATATCCTCCTGAAAGGGGACATGCGCTCATATCAACTTCAACTTCAAAATCAGCCTCTTGGATTCTAGATTCTGAAGCTTCAAATCACATGGCTTCATCCAAGGACATGTTCACCTCCTTGCATCCATCCTCTATCCAATAAGTAATCATGGTAGAGAATACTTCAATCAAGGTATATAGAAAAGGTAATATTTTACAAAAAGATGGGCAATTTCAAGATGTTTTGCTTGTACCATCTCTATCCGAAAAATATACCTTCCATCACACACTTGGGACATGATTTAGATGTACATATTCAAATTCTCATACATATGATTATGATGTTTCTGCAAATGAGAGTGTTGAAGACCAAATAATTCATCCCCATTGGGCAAAACAAACACTAAAAACAATTAGTGAACTAGTGGGTGATACCACCGATACTCGAAGAATATGTTCTGAGTTTTATGTTTCCACTCACACTCTTGCATCCCTGGATCCATTGTTTCCCATTCATTAATACATAGTGGCCTTATGTGATCCTCAAATCCATGGGGAATCCTCCAACAATCCTCATTGGAAGGCTTCCATGGATGAAAAGAATCAGTCCCTCATGTGACAACAAAACTTGGCATTTGGTACCTCTTCCAAAAGAGAGCATATTGATTCAATGAAAATGGACCTATAAAACCAAGATGGAAGCCAATGGAATTATTAGTAAGAACAAATAAATATTGGTGGCCAAATGGTTCTCTTAGATACATGACATTGACTACACATAAAATTTTTCTTTAATTGCAAAGATGGATTCATTGCTTCAACTTGTTTTTTCCATAGTAGTTGCACAAAAATGGTAGATCCATAACATGGATGTGAAGAGTTCCTTTCTTCATGAGGACCTTGAAGAAGAGATATACATGGAGCATCCACTAGGGTACATTCAAAACTCATATCTGGTATGAAAATTAAAGAAATCTTTATATGGAGTCAAACAAGATCCCGAGTTTGGTATGCAAAAATGGATTATTTTCTCCTATCCAAAATTTTTCAAGATGTAATTCAGATCCAAATGTGTTTATGTTTCGAGAACACAACTCTCTCTTACTTATTGTACTCCATCTGGATGATATCCTCATCACTCGAAGCTCCACTACCTCCATTGCATGGTTCAAATATGCCTTGCATGACAGATTTTTCATGACGGACTTAGGACTGTTACAAATTTTCTTGGTCTCAAAATCACCCAATCAGATTTGGGGGTCACCTTAACACAATCTAAGGCTGCCAAAATAATACTCCATTATGTAAAAGGGAAATATAATTATGATACACTATGGTGTTGCTTGCAAATTTTATTTAGTTGGATACACAAATTGTGATTGGGATATTGATGGAACATACCAAAAGTCCACCTCTAGTTACTTCTTCAATTTGGGACCAGGAGCTATTTGTTGGTCAAGTGAAAAGCAAGCCACTATTTCTAAATCAATAGTGGAAACATAGTACAAAGGAGCAGTAAATGTTTCAACACAAGCCATTTTGTTACAACATATTCTCATTGAGTTTTGGATAGATTTTCACAGACCTATCATCATATTTTGTGACAAACAGTGAGCCATTCATATTTCAAGAGATCATTTTCAATGCCAACGGGACAAGAACATAGAGATCCATATGCACTATATTAGAGGATTGATCCATGATCGGTTCATAGATCTACAGTTCTTCCCTTCTTCTAACCAGATTGCAGACATTTTTACCAAGTCTTTTACTGAGAAGTTATTCATCTAGTTGAGAGATTCCTTGGGAGTACAAGAAGTTTTGGAGGAGGCTCCTTAAAACATCCTTCTTGCATTCTCTTATTTTTTACATTCTCTTTTATGGGGGGGGTTCCCACTGATTTTTTTCCCTCTTTCCCAATTTTACGGAGAATATTTATTTTTGTGCATGAGTACCTAATATGGATGCAGATTGTTGGGACTCATTTCTTTTTACTTAGTTTTTCTTTCTCTAGTTAGGATTATGGGGGTGTGTTAGAGTAAATAACCCTCCTATATCTAATGTTGATGATTCTAATGGTCCAAACCACATTCAAATCCACTTCCTGAGTCACCCATGAGACCAATCCCTAGATTTGGGGACGCCTTCAGTGGTTTAAGGGCACATTCCCTGATTTGGGGGAGTTTTTATCCTTGATTTAAGCAAGTATAACTCAGCTAGACTTAAGTTGTTTCACCAACTAAGTCCTATCTGGAACCTAACTACCCCAAACACTCATTAGCACCCTAGTTTAGTTTAGTTTAGTGCATGCTAGTTCAGTTCAGTCCAGTTCAGTTCAATTCAATTCAGTTCATATCAGATAAGTTCATTTTGGTTCAGTTTAGTTCAGTTTAGATCAGTTCAGGATAGTTCAACTCAGTGTAGGAGAGCTTGCATGAATATTTGAGGTTATTTGCTCTAAGTTAAGCCTTACTAGTCCTGTATCATGGCATGGGAAATTTGAATTTCCTGCTAACCTAACTCAAATTGCCTCTCTATATATTGTAAGCTGCTCCATTCATTTAGGAACTCTGATAATAAAATCATTGTCTTTCTTCTCTTCAAAATTAATGTGTAATGATTCATATATATTATTGCACAATTGTTCATGCTTAATTAAATCATCATATCTTGTTAGCTTTTACATGTAGATCTATGAATGCTCAAATCTTATAATTATTGGTAAAAAAAAATAGTCGTTCCAAGTTGAACACTCCAGACATGCAACTGATTTTCCACCAGGCTCCTATGTCATCTTAAACTAGAGAACCCTCAAGTGCCAAGAAAGAATGTCTATGTGACAAGCAGCTTGCTTCGAACCCCAAATTTACATTTCTGATGATGATTAGTTTGGGATTGAATTGTCAGTTTTTTTATAAGTATAAGTCTGTCTATGTGGTTTGGTTTGAATTTCTAGTCTGGTTTTGTGGTGATAACCCCAACCCATGGGGGAAATGGGAAAAACTTAAAACTCTTCGTTTTTACAGATGGGTTAGGAGTTTGATATGTTTCTAAGTATGGTCCAAATTGTGGAACATTGTTGCTTTCAACAGACATCTAGTCCTTTTTGTAGCCATGTGGCTTTCTTTCCTCTTGATGGTTTTTTTTAGGTTTTAATAGATTTCAAACTTATAAAAATAAATAAATTAATAATAATATTTTACTTTAAAATTATGATAGTAGTTGAAATATATCTATTGATGGAAAAAAAATTCATAAAGATAATTACTTCTAAATTTTAGCTTTTAAATAAATATTTGTTTTCATATAAAGATATTATAATTATAAAATTAATTTTGATTTTAAATACATAGATATTTTAGAAAGCATTCTTTTAAAATAACCCTACATCATTATTTTGATTACCTTCCTTACATTGGACCTTTGATTATAAGAGGAAATGGAACCTCGCAAAAAAATTTATAACCCATTGTGTGTGCGTGTGTGTATATATATATCAAGTATTTTATATAGAATAATTAGTTGGAGATTGAGAGATTCTTTTTAACAAATTTTTATTTTGAATATGTGGTCAATGTATAAACATCTTTCATGGTTTCATGATTAGAACACTCAACATAGTTTTGTTTTTTCAGTGTAAATCATGTCTACTCTCCCATTTTCTATCATGGTATCATAGAGCTAGTTTGAGCCT
The DNA here is from genome assembly GCA_027924585.1 of Larix kaempferi. Classification (NCBI taxonomy): domain Eukaryota; kingdom Viridiplantae; phylum Streptophyta; class Pinopsida; order Pinales; family Pinaceae; genus Larix; species Larix kaempferi. The sequence goes on along the minus strand of BSBM01000696.1, from coordinate 5,284,471 downwards.
AATTCCCTTAGGATAGGGTATGTGAGAACCTTGAGTACCGATCCTTTGGACATAGGATATGTAAGAGAGTAGACTATTTTTGTTTCTCATTGCTATCAGTGATTGCTACAGTAGTATCATGGGGGATATCTAGTAAAAATAGGGAATATCTATAACATCACTAAAACAAAAATGTTTTTTTTTTTAAATTATCAATGTCATCATTATAATCATAATGTGACGATATCTGTGTATGTAAAGCACTAATATGCCATCTCATAGCTTATTGATAATCAAAGACAAGTTGTCATTTGTCCATTGAAAGTGAATTAAAGTCTATTATTTGAGTTCATGTTTAATTACTGGTGTGACATATATAAGTTGATTTGGCTTACATATCAACCATAACAAGAGATACATTACTCACCATGCTACATGTCGCATAATTTGATGCATTTATATTATAAATTATCATTTTCTTCTTTCCCTTATTAGTTTGCACCATAGATTATTTTTTAATCTATGTTACAAAACTTAAACGTTTAACACTAATATTATTAAGTCCCAAAGTGTAAAATTCCACCATTTTCTAAACACCGTCTTAATACATACTTCGAATAATAAACTTATAGCCTTTTCACCATGCCTATACACAAGTTTGAACATTATATTTATCATAGCATTCTTATTGTAATGAGTATTTAAACGTTGTTTCTTATCAAGTCAAACACCATTATTATAGGCAAAACCAACGCTAATAAAACAACCTGAAGGCATGAAAGTGTTTTATACCCACTTTATGTTTAAACAATGGATTCACGGCCTAGCACGGTCGAGTCCTTACGATTTATACCAGCTATGATATGCCAAAAGTAGAACATAAATATCCACCGTGATTTTTGTAAGGGTTTCTCAGTCTGCTTAATATTTTACTTGCTTAATATTTTACAAATAATAAAAGGGCTTGTACGTTATCCCTACTGTCATATTCAAATGAATATTTGATTTATACATCAATAAGTCTTGAAATAATCTCAAGCCTATGGGCACTAAGCCTGCATAGGAATCTCGACCTACATAGAATGTTAGACAATTATATACATCATATTAAAAAATAGATAATATTAATGACTTGGTTGTGATTTTGACAGCCATAGCAATAGTTGTGAAGCTTATTTATATAGGTTTGTGGTTGATAATAAGTTTTCCCTTCTACAGGATTCGACCTATGGTCGATACTCATAAACAATGTTTGCATCTGTTTTATCAAAAGAAAAGAAGTATACTAAATTGGTTTATTATTTGGTCACTATTTAGAAGTTTACACCCGATTTTGATTCTTATTATGTTTATAATTTTTCCTATACAGTTTTTTTTATAGCTATATGATATGGATAGCTACATAATATTATTATTTATATAACAAAATATTTGTTTATAGATAACTACAATGTATTTATTAGTTATTTATTAATTTAAAATATTTATTTAATTATAGTTTTGATGGGTATTTTAGTTGGTCGGAGTTTATGAGTTCAAGACTGAAGTAGTTGAAGTCGGAGGTTCAAATCTTTGGGTCCTTCGAGGTTAGGCCCTCGAACCTAGAGCCGATGGCCTTTTGGGTGGCCCCCCTACGAATGATTACCATGGATGTAGTGAACCCTTTATCTTCCAGGACTGTGAACCACATGGAAAAAAACAAATATACATTTAATTGTTAAAACCATATTAACCACTTGTAAACAAAAATATATGAATGTTTACTTAGGATGCAAAATAACAAGATTTAATCTTAATATAAAAACAAACAATAACTTAGAAAACAAAGGTAAAATCTTTCAAACTTTGAAATATAATAACATTGAACTATTATAAACATCTAATAAATAAAAATATCCATTTTTCCGTTTTATTGTTTAACTTAATAAAATAAGGTTAACATCTACTGATAAGAAAAAAAAGATCGTAATCTTCTACACAAAGATTAAGTATTATAACAATATGAAAATAAATGATGAAACATGATCATTTCTCAAGAATCCAAAACATATCATTAATATAATTAAAACATCTAATAATTTCTTAAACATAAATACTTTAGAAAGAAACTTGTTAAGAATATATAAATGAAAATAGCTTTATTAAACAAATCTATGAGCCTACCAAGAACATAAATTATTTGTGCTAAACATTTCTAGATATACAAATAATCATAATCTTATGTAAATAACAAAATGAGTAAGAAGAAAAGTTCATTCATAATCATTCTCTGCTAGAAAACTTGTAAAAAAGATAGATATATTTATCAACTTAAAGCAATCAACTTGTTAGTAAAATTCCACGTTTCTCCCATCCATAGATCCATGAAATTTAATGTAACTTATGTCCAGTGAATCACCTACTAGCTCAACTAAGCAAGCTAGAAGATCAATGACTTAGGGAATGTTTACTATCTGACTTATTAATACTAAAGAGTAGTCACAATGTGTTTTAGTAGCTCTGTGGATTCCCAATAATCCAGATTCTAATACTGGTTCCTCCTCGACAAACCATAGTTTTGTGCATGGCCAATGAGCGCCCAAGGAATTCAACTGAACCCTCCATTAACTAAGAACGGCCATTACCTCTTGTAATGTTATACCTCTTGCTAATATATTTTAAGAGGATGGCTTTGTTCTCATTTAGGATACTCTCTATGAGATATTTTCTTCTCTTGTCTTCTTTTCATTCTTTCTTTCTTTTTAAGTAGTTGGGGTTTCACTCGAATTCTCTCCATTTCTTTTTATCTTTATTTGTTTAATGTCTCTTTTTCCTCACTTTGTTTAATTTCCTTTTTAATTCTTTTGAATGTTATTAATAAGTCATTTTCTTCTAGCAAGCTTGGCCCATGTTCATAACTAGATGTTCCCCAACAAGTTTGGAAGTTTAAGTAGATAAATCATATAGATAATCACATCATTAATTGTTCATAATGTCTTATAGTCTTCAACTCAACATAAGACTAAGTGTACCCCGGATGCGGGTGACTCAGGGCCCATGACATGTGTCAACCTCATCTCCCGCCATCCCACCAGGCTCCTTGGGAGCAGAGGAGGTGACAGTAATTTATGAGCCATGGGCTCTTCACCTCAGCGTATTCCAGACGGATGCTCCATGTCGCATCGGCCAGCTCGCTTCGTCTCTCCTAGTACCTACAACTTAATGCTCCTTCGTGTGAGGACCATGGCGTCCCCTCGGCTTAGGTTAAAGCGGCAAAGCAACACGGTCCTTGACATTTTCTTTATGCTCCCCCAGGTCACTCATGTTCGTGTCACTGCAGGAATCTGCAACTCATCCCTGAACTTGTATTTGGCTCTTAGCCATGCTCCCTGGACACCGGACTCTATGTCTCGTCAGAGAGGAAGGTCTCGCAGAGGAATATTTGGCCGCGCTGGAGGCCAACAAAATTTCATTGTCTTTGAGGACTATCGGGAAGGCATCTCCATCCTGGTCCGCCTAATGATAGACAACTTGGAAGCTCGTCTACTGGCCGACCATCTCTCCTCAGACAAAAATGACGAGTGTATCAATCATTATTGGCTCGCTAAAAACATGCTTGGAGCGCTCATGGAAGATACGAAAGATAACTCAGACAAAGCCAGAGACATCTCTCAATCTATGAAATCCCACTAGACCGTGCTGAATGGCCTGAATTATTCTCTGGAAGCCATTTTCGGCAGACAAAATTTTGCTGGGGGTAGCCATGTAGGAGTGCATCTCATGGGGGGAAGCCATGGCGGTGGGATTCAGGATGGTGGCAGTCACGCCGGTGGAATTCGAGTAGGAGCAAGCTACCATGGTGGCAGCTGGGCTGGAGGCATTCTAGCAGGTGGTAGCCACACAGGTGGAGGAAACAACTTCATCCCAGAAGGCAGAACGGATAATTCGCCAGCAGCAGGGGAAGGCGATAGACTTCAACCGCGCTCTGAACCACGTGGAAAGGAGACTGCCACCCGCCCCTTTCCCATCCCTTCCACGGTTAGCCAGCTTGCATGTAAAAGAGTCTGGGACGATGCTGGGAAGACCTCTTCTCCATGGTGCAAATCGACTCCCTTGCATGTCAAAAACACGGACTAGGATGCGACTAAGGAGGACAACTTCAGTTGTCCAATTCTGGAAGAGCCACCCTCAAATGCCACAGCAACAATCGACTAAGGTTTCGGAACCCCCTTGTGTTTTTCAACATTTATGTCTCAACCGATCTCTTTTGCTATTTTTTCCCATAGCTACTATGTGGGCTCACACAACCACAAACTTTTTCTTGAACATAATGATGTTTTTTTTGTAATTTCAAGAAGATGGGATACCTCTGTTATACCAACTCTGATCTTTTTTCTCTCTTGAGCGAGTAGTTAGGCTTTCTAAAGCCACCACCACCAGCTCTGTGCTTTGTAATCTTTACTCTTATTATTCAATAGATCTGTGCAGCTTACAAAAAAAACATAAGACTAAGTGTATCTAAGTCCTGGAGGACTTTATTAACAAGAGAACAAACTTGGGATATTACAATATCCCCTAATAAAAAGTTTTTTTTAATTGGAAATAAGTATTGGAAAGGGCTCAACAAAATAATTTTGGTAAGTATTTATCGATATCTAATGAAATTAGGGGTATTCTTTAAGATCCTATGAATAAAGGCTATAACATAAACCCGTGAATAGTATGATGATATGTGGTTTGCCCATCATTTGACGAGATCTGTTGCTCTGGGTGTTATTGCTGTGCGAGGAGGTCCCACATGTCTCTATTGATTTAATGAATGGAGAACCTTTTTCAAAGGCTTCGGTCCATTCTTTCATTACTATACAATCATGCCGCGAAGATGATGAACAACTTCCAGCCGAGATATATTGCAGACCATAGTAGCATAATTCGGTCGTATTGGTACTTCCTGTACGGAAATTCGGAACAAATTCGAATTAGTCGAATATTCAGTGTAGGTGTAATACGGATACAGATTATTAGTGGAAAATTAAATTTTGAAAACCAATTTAAAAACAAAACAATTTTTTTTAATTATTTAAACACTATAAATAGAAATACTACTCAATTTCATACTTTCTTATTAAATACTTCCATACAAAAGTTGTTGAGATTTCATATTTTTGTTTTTTAATTATAGATTAAATTTTATTATATAAATGTCTATGTATATTTATGATATATTTGTAAATATTTGATTAAAAATATTATATCTAAGCAACCTACTTCCGGATTTTTTCGGTATCGAATATTTTTTAAGTATATTTTCATTATGTAAAACTTTGTTTGTCGTTGATGTGGTACACGTTGTTGATAAGTCAGCCACGTTGAACGAACTTAGAGAAGAGGCGTCACCATTTGAGTGGCAGTGATGTCTGAAGCGTGGAGATTGTAGCCTACAGCTTGCATCCTTGGCCGCAAAGGATTATCCTCGCTTTTAACCTCTCATGATTTCTGTGTTTGAGGTATTCTTGCGATGTTTCTTGTGGATCATGGTGATAATGAGTAGCATATCCAACGCCATCAAGGAGACTCGATTACGGAACCGGATGGATCTTTCCAGCAAAAATAGTGGCTATACCATCTTACAACGTATTGCTTAGATTGTTTTCAATTAACTAGCACAGAAACATAACTAATGCTAAATTTGTTGATCGGATCGTGACGATGAGAGATTGTTGGATCGCTGAAGGATTTCCTCTACAGCCCAGGACTACATGCAATGTGAGGATAGATGAGATTTCATGAGAGATTGATTGTTTTGTAAGAGAGAGAGCTAACATCTACAATGTTAGTTATACTGTTGTCAGTGTGTTACCTGATTCTTCTTAGTCGATTGGGAACTTGTGTTTGAGGTGGAGGAAGCACTACATCTAAACGTTGTTATTAGTCATAGCAGCCAGCAGAAGGAAAAGTTTTCCTTCATGGGAAGGCTGGATCCTGTCAACAATGAAGTGAGAATAGATCAAGTGGACGAGCTACTTGATTTACATTAAAAAAGAGGCCAACGGTTGCAATTTTTTTATATGTGACTTTAGCATAACTTTTGTAAAAGAGGAAAAAAGGAGATTTTGTAACTGCTGGGGAGGGATGCTAGTTGTTGGACACCCCACCTGGATCCCCCCCCCCACGCCATGTGGCCACCTCGGCAGGTGGCATTTGATGGCTGACGAGGCAGCGCCACCTGTTGGGTAGGTGGGCGCCTTTACGCTGCACGTGGGGCGCGCTTTTTCACGGTCCTATGTACCTTTTCTCGGGACGACCTTTTGCCCTCGTATCTTTCTGTTCGGGCCCGGAGTGTGGGCATTGTGTTGCCCCGGTCATTGACCACCCTGCCCTCCGTTGCGGTGATGCCCTTCCCTAGTATATGTTCACCTCGCCCTCATCTCTGTTCACCTTGTCCTTCGCGGCAGTGATATCCTGCACAGGTTAGTTGGTGGTTGCTCATGCTTGTTGCTTCGGACATGGTGGCCTTTGGCTCACTGGTGCGCTTCCGGTCGTTCAGTGGTGGCCATGACATGGATTATCCCCAGTTCAATGGTGGAGATGGTGGTTTCTGCTCTCGTGGTTTTGGTGGTGGAGATGGTGGCTTCATGTTTTTGGTCGAGTCACTGCGGTGGCTTTGTTCGGTGGTTTTGCTTCAAGTCCAGTCACTGCGGTGGCTTTGTTTGGTGGTTTTGTTCCTGGTCCAGTCGCTGCGGTGGCTTCGTTCCTGGTCCAGTCGCTGCGGTGGCTTCGTTCCTAGTCCAATCGCTCCGGTGGCTTTGTTCGGTGGTTTCGTTCCTGGTCCAGTCATTGCGGTGGCTTCGTTCCTGGTCTAGTTGCTGCAGTGGCTTCATTCGGTGGCTACGTTCGGTGTCTTTGTTCAATCGCTGCGGTGGTTGCACCAGTGGCATTCGGTGGCTGCAGCAGTGGCTTTGTTCGGTGGCGGACTGGTAGGTTTCCTACCAGCCATCATTGCGATAGTGTTTTTATACACTCTCAACCTGCTGGGGATTGTGTGGGCCTTTTGTGCTTCATTTCTAGGTTTAATGTTGCATTTCGAATTTTGGTTTAAACGTTGCAGTTGAATTTTGGTTAATTTGGTGAATTAGTTTATGTTTATGAATTTTGGTTAATTAGTTTATGAATTTCGCAATATGGTTCTATGGGTTTACGTTCGAACTGTTCGGTGGTTTTTGGTTTACGTTTGAACTATTCTGTGGGTTTACGTATGAACTGTTCGGTGGTTTTTGGTTTGCGTTTGAACTGTTCTGTGGGTTTACGTATGAACTGTTTGGTGGTTTTTGGTTTGTGTTCTAGGGCTGTCGGGATTTGGTGAATAATGGATAATGAATGGAATTTTGCTCATGTTAATGCTGAATAATGAATTATGAATGGTGAATAATGAATAATGAATTTGTTTATGTTGAAGGAGGGTTTATGAATTTATTTTGTTGTTTGACTGTGTTGCAATCCTTGCAGTAGGGTTAGGGTTAAGGTGAATTTGTTAGGGTTTATTAATTGTTGTTGGTTAGGGTTCATGAATCTTGTTAGGGTTAGGACTAAGGTGAATTTGTCAGGATTTATGAATTGTTGCAATCCCTGCAGTAGGGTTTGTGTTGCAAACCCTGCATTATGGGTTTATGCATATTACAGAGGTAAAAAATTGTTATAATGCATAATTGATATGGAAGATTTATATGAGGGAGATTCTATTATAGAGTTCCATAATTGTTTTTATGCGGAATTATTATGCAAACTTGTTATGCGAACTGGGCATGTAGAATTGTTGTTTATTTACAGAGTTATGATGAAATGGTGAAATTGTATTTTGCATGAAGGTTCTATGGGATTAATAATTGATAATAGTTTGGGTTGAATAATTGAAGGTTCTATGGTTTATTTTGCAGTAGGGTTTATGATTTATGAATTTAGTTTGTTGTTGTTTATGTTGCAATCCCTGCAATAGGGTTAGTGTTTAGGGCTATTGCTTTAATTTACAAGTAGGGGAGGGATTTCTATTCTTGAAACTGCATGGGAGGGATGTTAATAGTTAAAAGTTAAAACTGCATTATATAGGGGAGGGATGCCAGTTGACAACAGTGACTTTTTCCATTGTCTCATCTTATTGGAAGAATGGAGATTGGTTTTTTCCATTGTCTCATCTTATTCAGTTTTTTATATTAGCAAGTGTGCCAAAACAATGGAGATTGGATTTTACTTTAATTATGACTATAGGTAACACAATTGGCTATTGCTTTAATTTACTTGTATATGATGCAGTTTTAACTTTTAACTATTAACATCAAGTGCACTTTCAGTAGCCCTGCTCTGCTCCATCCTTTGACCTTGATTTGTTCAAGGATTTAATGCGCCGGTATGTTCTCATAGATTAAGACATAGCTACTTAGTACTTAGTAGTTTATAATAGGCAAACTGAACCCTCCCTTGATGGAAATTTGGTCGAGGTCATTACTTGCATTATGGGCCAATTACTTGCATTATGGGCAAAATAGAAGAAGTTAAATTTTCAGTTTTTCCTGCTGATTTGGTTGTAGGTATTTTGTTCAATTAGTTGTTGGGTAGACCATAGCATGCATTTATATACACATGGTTTTATTAAACATTTTGTTGGCTTGATTACTGTTGTCTGTTGCTCTAGCCTTCAAAAGGATATCGAATTTGTTTTTGGTTCCTTTTAAAGTATCATGTCTTCTTTGTATCTAATAGAACATTATTACATAGAAAAACTAATCAATCATGAACAATGAAACATGAACCTATGGTGACCTTTGGATTCAAACTTATTGCTCTCGTGACAAGGGTTCCAGTAGAAAATATTCTTTGGATGAATGTTTGGTCGAAAATAGACAGATTCACTATTATTTGATAATTATTTTGGTTGAAGGGCTGCAGACTATAATTCATAGGCAAATTGAACTGCAAACTATACTCATTGCTCTTAGGTGTAATAAGTCATGCATGAGAGCCCTCCATGGAACATTCCTTAGAGAAGCATTATTAGTCTTAGGAGATAAATATGGGGATGTTCCCAATGAGTTAGCATCGCATGGATGGGTATCACAACCCAGGTAATGGTTCAAACCCATTCCTAATTGTTACTTTAAGGTTTATAGTCCATGTTTAAGGATCTAGACCATGCCACATACATCATAGAAGGAATATAGGGCTCTATATTTATTGCTCTCTATAGAAGGAATATAGGGCTGTATAGAAGGAAGGAAACATAGAGGTGTCAAGAGGTGTACATTAAAAAAACACACTTAAAAATACTTTAAAGTTAGGTCTTTCAAATATTGTCAAATGCAACATTAAATACAAAAAACAGTGAATATATTGTTGATGAACCCTAACCCTACTGCAGAGATTGCAACATAAACCAACAACAAACTAAATTCATAAACCCTAAAAAATGTTAATGAAATGTTTAATCATGGAACATTACAACGTGCTATGGAAATGATGAAATTGTATATTAAACCTTATGATAAACCCCTGATTACAATGCCGCAAACATTAGGGAACGCTACCTAGGATTGTATCCAAAATGGTATAGGATTGTATCCAAAATGGCCATGTTACAAACATTAGAGCCATTGATTACAAAATCCACATTGCAATGTGGTCACAACAAAAAATTTGGCACCCCTATGCTTGATGTCCTCCAACATCTTCACTGCCCAATATTGTTGAGTTTCCTGCTTGATCCAAGTTGGTTGGCCTACCTAACAATGGCTGATTAGGTTGTGGTTGATTGCCTCCATATGTTATCCAATTTGCTTCTTGTAGTCATGGAGGAATTGAGTAGCCACAGTGCACACTTGTGTTACTAACCCTTGCATTAGGTTGAGCCCCTCGATAATCATACATACGATTGACACCTCCACTGGTAGGAAGGAATAAAGTGGGAATGCGCACTTGTTGATAGCGGGGGACTTAGATGTTTAGGAGGGCTTGGAAACATGGAGTATTATCTGCAATATGTTCCAATGTGTTTGGCATCATCCTACTTCCCTCCACTATGTTTGCATCAATGGAAACCCTTTCTGCTAGCCCTTGTTCTTTTTGAAGCAATTGTTGAGCCTTTCTCAATTCTTTTTCCTACCTTGCCATGTGTTTTTGATGAGCCTTTTCATGTCTTTCTTTCTCTCTTTCAATCCTTTCCTGTGCTTGAAGTTATGTTGCAGCAATCCTTGTAGCCTTCTTTTCTTTAGCTAAGTCCCTCTTTCTCTGTTTTAAATCCTGGATTTCAAGTTTCCTATGCTCAGACTCAACTAATAGTTTTATATAGTTTTCTGAGGTGAGTAACTGTGAACTTCGACATAGACAAAGATTGTCTGTTTTTGCTTGCCTTCTTTTTGCTGACACTCTCTCTATTGGTATATTTAGGAACGACCAAGCAACTGGCCCTTCATTGACACTTGCTGCTCCTTGCTTGACGCTTGCCTTTCAATATTGGGGTCAATGTTCCCTTGCTCTATCTGAACCATATTGTCCTCTTTAGCTGGAACCTCATTGTGGATAGTATCTTCTTCCATATTTCCATTGTCCACAAAATAATGAACAATTTCATCGTCCAATTCTCTTGGTTGTGAAAGCATGTTCATGCTTTCTTCATTGGTCCTTGAGAGATTATTTTTGTCCAAATTCATCATGGCTTCTGCCAGCCATGATGGTGGGGTAACCTGGCTTGGAAAATTCAATTCTCCATTGTTGTTTCCTGGAGCATGATCAACGTTTTCATTGACATTCTCATTGACAGTTGCATGATCAATAGATACATTAAGAAGATCACATGCAGAAGTTGCAGCTGTTTCAGTTGGTATAACAACCTCCATGTTACTGTCAAATGGTTCATTTTTATATTGTGTTTCACTTACATGTTCATCATCATCACCACAGTAGGGTCCTCCTTGAGAGATGGATATCATATTATCAGCAACAACGTCTTCCTCTACTTCCACATCTTCTTGGTCATCAACTTGGGCTTGGACATCCCCTTCTTCCTGACCATCCAGTTCAAATGCTTGGCTACAACTAGTATCATGCATGAGAGCCTCAGAATTCAGTGGCCATATTCCAATCCTCTTAAACCCAACCTTGATATTTGAAGGTGTGAGAGCCCTTTTAAAGGATTTACTTGCAAGCTCAGCTAGTTCAAACCTTTTCACCTCCGCCCCTGGATTATTTGCCATCCACGAAGCTTGCTCACCCCTGAAATAGTTCTTGAAAGGCCCGAACACACTGACATCTAGGGGTTGCAATCTGTGAGTGGTATGAGCAAGCAATGCCAATAGGTCGATGCCCAAATTGTTAGCTTCCTCAATTTTTTTCACAGCAATGTGGCTTCCATGTCCATCTCAAACCACCAGGTGTCTATTTACAGTTGAGACACCTCCTGGTATAGATGCAGCAAAGTGAGTAAGCCAATTCAAAAAGAGTTCTTTATTCATCCAAGCATGGGGATGTGCAGCCATGCATGCACCTGGTTCACAATTATGTATATAGTTTTTGAGTTGAGTTTTACCTTTAAATAGATAAAATCCAGGGATTGAAGCACCAATTGCATTGACACAGCATAGAATAGTGATCCACTCCCTGCTCCTAGGAAAAATATTTGGCACATTACGACTCCCTCTCTTGGAAATTACACGCATGCCACAGTTTTTTCCTACCTGTAAACCCGTTTCATCACAGTTCCATATATGGTCTGGAGCATAAGCATGTTTCTCGTATGCAATGGAAAGGGTGGCATAAAACTTAGTTAGAATTGCAAGGCGTAGATTTAGAGCCCCGTCTCTATCTAGGCCCTCGGCTCTACGCAACACAAGGTCTGGATTCCTTCTTTTAAACCCAAACCACTAAGACTTATCAGGAAACCCATCTTTCAAGGGGTTTGGCCTCCCTTGACAGATTTGAGCTACTGTGGATTTTAGCTATATCAGCTCTAGCTCATGTCCCATTTGAGCCATCTTCTTACACCACTGAACCACCTCGGCCTCCTCCTCTTCACTCATAACTATAACAGGCCCTCTGCACTTTGTATGTATGAGCCCATTTATCCAATAATGTACTGATGAGGTAGCAACTCCATGTTTTTTAGCAGCAACACGAATGGAATATCCATTGAACTCTATATCATTAATCACAACTAACATGTCTTCTTTTGTCTAGCCTCTTATTGCACTGATTTTGGTGGTTGAACTTGTCCCTTGAACTATGGTTGACGGTGGCTATGTGGTAGTTGGTGAGATAATAGTGTCCTCCACCACCACATTGTCATTCTCAACAACATTGCTGGGAGCATTGTTGGCACTTGAATGATCGACCATCTCCTCGTCCGATGAGGTGCAGCGTAGCTGGGAAACCCTGCTTAGTCGACGACTTGTTATCCTTGCATTGCTGACTCTTGCCATGCCTGCAACAACTTGCACATTTACAAGGGAAGTTGATTATATAGAAGGAAACTATAAGCTGATTATAACAGAAATATAAATAACATAAATGGAAATAACATTACAAGGGAAGCTGATTATATAGAAGGAAATTGGAAGCTGATTATAACAGAAATATAAATAACATAAACATTGAAGTTGATTATGCAGTTACTTGATTATATTGTGCACACACTCTCTGATGGTATGTCTCCACTGTGCACACACTCTGTAGTTTGAATGTCTGAAATGCAACTTCAGTAAGGGTTATGGTTCTTTTATAGTTGTTTACTGTTGAATTGGATTGGTAAGAAGGGTGCAAATGGATTGCAATCTCTCAAATTCGAATGTGTGTTGTGGATTGATTTAAATGTGATCCAATGGTTGGGAACTTGTCATGGTGGATCCTTGTGACTTCATCTGTTTCATGATCCTTGTGCTTTCATTTGTTTAATGGATGTATTTAATGGGTAAGTGTCATTTATTGAATATAGTGGGTTGGATTGTTGAACAACCATGCAGTTATGGCTGACACTCTCCTCTTTGTGCTTGAATAGGTTTTCATGCATGCTGGGATATTTATGCTCCAATAGATATTCATGGGGGTTGATTTGATAGGTACCTTGCAGTAGGTGGCAAATACAAGCTGGGTTATTTAGTTGTTCATGTACTTTTGTATCCCTGGGCAGATCTGTAGGTAGTTGGGACAAGATGGTTGGTACCAGGGTATTTTTTAAGGATTCTAATATTTTACTTAAGTATAGTATTCTAGGCGATTATTTTGGATTGAAAAAAACATATATATAGATAGGTAGGCGAATATCAAACATGAAACATACAATTTCCTACTAAAATTTGTAAATTTTGGTGAAAATTGTGATAAAAAATATTTTATGTATACCAAATAGCGAATTTATTTTTTGAAAAAAAACCCGAAAAATAACCAATTGGTGAAATTTCACCCCTAAAAATGACCCTAGTTGGTACTCCTTTGCACATAAAGACTATTTATGGACACCTGTTGGCCCAGTCACTTAATGGGCAATTTTTGGACATAATTTAAATATTTACTGCACTTAATATGGAATATTTATGTTTAATTTATGGGTGTTTTTATGTCAATATTTGGTGCCTGTGTGGGATCGGTACTATGACAACTACTGGTCCCATCTTTCTATATTTGAACCTATGACATGGCATTCTATAAAGAAACACATGTTCTTAGTCATTTGAAGCATTGCAATTAGTGTGGATACAAATTAAGTATTATGCAAGGGAAATATGAGTTGTTAAGAGCATGGTTAGATTCTTGAATCTATTGCTCCTTGTGCACCTTGGATCTAAATTGGGTGGTGCAAAGGCCCAGTAATTATCATACATATTGAGCAACCTCAATTTAAAATAATTTATTTTGTTGGAATTCACGACTCTAACCAATGATCCAAGACAAATATTGAACTGAGATGCTGGAGATGTAGGAAGGACATAGAAGTTGTGTTAGATGCAATATAAAGTTTGAGTGACAATGTTGGAGGCAATAATGGAGATCATATGGTGTGGACAAACAAGGTAAAGTTTGTGTATTGTGTTCATAAAAGCAATGACCATATGGAAATGTGAATCACACCTTTTATTTGCATGTTATGTATTAGTTCCGTGTCTCAATGAAATGGAATATGTTAATTGTAAGTACTTGTATCTATGTAAATGTTAGAGGCATACATACCTCTTTTTCATGTATTTCTAATGGTTTAACCTCTATTATAAAGTTAGTAAACACTTAGAATAGGGCCGTGTGTTTGGATGTTCTAATTTAATTAAAGATAATGAATTGAATAAAATATTATAGTAAAAATGATAATTATTTTTTAAAAACAAAACTATTGTAATATTGTTAACTTTTCTAAAAACATACAACAATTCAAAAAACATTTACATAATATTTATTTAATATAATTAATTAAATTATTAATATTATGAAAGTAGATGAAATATATAATAAAATAGCAAAAAAAACATAAAAATAAGTACTCTAAATTTTAACTATTGAGTAAATATTTATTTCCATACAAAATATTATAATTATAAATTAATTTTAATTTCCCTACAAAATTATTATGATTATAAAATTATAAAATTAATTTTAATTTTAAATTAAAATATTCTAAAAAAATCTTTATCATTATTTTGATATTACTTAACTTACAATGGATTGAAGAGCTACGAGAGAAAATGGAGCGTGGAATTAAGAGCTACGAGATAAAATGGAGCGTAGTAGAACAGGTTACAACACATTGTAATTAAATGTTTATTTTTTATTTATATATACATCACATACATTATTATATGACTTTCCTTACATTGGATTAAAGAGCTTTGATCACAATAAAAATGGAGCGTCGTAGAAAAAGTTACACCAAATTGTACTTAAATGTTTAATTATTCATATATCTACATCACAGGTTATATTATATAAAATGATATGATTAACGTGTACATCATAAAATATTAATATGTATTTGAATATTCTTACAAAATTTATATTATAATATGTATTTGGATATCTTTATAAAAATATATTGGAGATTATTTACCAAGTTAATTTAGAAGATTAAAAAATATAACAAAGATAAAAACAATATAGCCAAATATATTGTTGGACAATTCCTAAAACACTAAAAACACTAAAAACACTAAAAACACTAAAGAATTTGCTATCTATATGATACTATGGACATTGACAATGAAAATCACTTTATCTTAGAATACCCTCTGTACTTGTTACAATACAGACCTTCCTAATCTTTTAACCTATCAAAAACTAGGGTGAATTTGAATGCTTCTTCAAGTTTTTTGATATCATAATGGGCATTGAAGTTGAAAAACACTTTCTCTTAAAGTGCCCTCTGTACTTGTTACAATACAGACCTTCCTAATCTTTTAACCTATCAAAAACTAGGATGCGTTTGAAATGCTTCTTCAATTTTTTTGTTTTTTGAATAGAGAAATACAATTTTAAAACAAAGCAAATAATTCAATATATGCTAATATCTTCTAATAAACCTTAACCACCACCATCATCAACAATATATGCTAATTATTATTATATGATTATATTATTAACATTTAAATTATAATAATATTATTTAAATGTCTGTTATTTTTATGATAGGAAGAGAATTGAAATTTAAAATAAAAATGAAAATAAAAAATATGTTTTTTAATATCTATTTCTTATTAATATTAAATAATGATATCAATGTTTATTATTTTGGTATATACTTATGTGCTAATCAATATGTATTTAATAACAGCGGCATAATCAATATTAATTGAAAAATATTATTAATATATTAAATATGCAGTTTATTTAAAAATGTAAATTATTAACATTAGTTAAGTTTCTATACAATTCTGCTTTTTAACGCAAGCTATTTTTTCCATCGGATGATTTTTGGACATTTTTTCTTCTTTTAGCTTTTTAATTTGTTTTTAAATGGCCTCATCTTATGCTTTTTAAATGGCGTCATCTTTTCTTTTAAATCTGTAATTTGCTTTTTCAATAACTTAATCTAACGCTTCGGAAATTCAAAATAATTTAAAACAGTGAAAGAATTTGATTTAAAACAGTGAAAAGTGCGTTTCTGCTTTTGTTAACTCGAGCATATGACAGAAAAGCCTTCGGCTGTGGGAATCATGAGAAAACGCGAATGATAAAATCAGCAACACATTACACATTTAAATCCATTCTACTTCAACGAACGGTCCAGAACTTCAATGGCGGGCTTCGGGATTCAGAGATCACGATGGATAATATCGTGTTAAACATAATTCTGAAGCATGTCCTGGAAGTAAAAATGATGGGATCACAAGAAAATGGTGGTTATAAGATTCATCTATCTTATTGCTTCAGTGAGATGTCCACGTTCATTCATATTGCGGTATTAAATATTTATGAAAACCTAAAAATTATATTGCTTATTTATTAAGGGACGAAGGGTTTTTTTTATTTAATGTAACAATACAAAAATAAGTTGGGGTCTTTTTTATATGGGTGGGCTAACAAATATCTGCCAAATGGAGATGGCGGAATCACGGTCGCATGAGAAATCGGGTTGAGGCAAGGCTCGGGCTTACCAGTACGCAGGGAAATCGCGTCTTGAGGCATGCTTAAGGCCAGGGTTTCGTGGTGTGGTCATTGAAAGGCAATTCTTACCAATAGCACTCAGCGAGTTGTTACCAATAGCCTTGGGAGGCTCTAAGCCTCCAGGGTTTGTTATAGGCCCTCGATAGGCCTTGGGGGCTTGAATAACCAACCACTTGTGCCTATTACAGGCTTTGGGACGTTTAGTGAGCCTCCTAGAGCTTGTTACATGTCTTGGGGGTTTGGATACCTAGCCCACAACAGGCTTAGTCGCGATTGGGGAACCGCAACATGTAATCTAATTGTTGTACTATGTGCATTGGCAAAAGTGACATACAAGAAGTGATCTCCTATCTCTTCATTAGACCCTTAGATGTTGCAAATCAGAATGATATGTGGTTGAGTAATTGCATTGTGGGTGAAGTAATGTGCATCCACAATATACATCAAAAAAAGCAAGGTGCATTGTAGAATGCATGTGGGGTCATAAGAGGGGTATCATATCAATATACTAGGTATAAATATAAAGGGGTATAAAAAATGTTAATGAAAAAATTGATACATACAATATCTAGTGAAAATAGAGGTTTTTTTAAATTGAGAAGGCATGTCGAGAGGGGGTTAAAAAAAATGATTTTGGAAGGTATTTTTCAATATTTAGTGAAATTAGGGATAATGTTTCATATGCCACGATCGAACGTGCTATGATAGTGGTTTATTGAGTGAAGCCCCCGTGGAGATGCCTCACTATCGAGATTTGACAAGAGCTCTCAAAGACTCTCCAACAAAGCCCATGTGCACGACCTGCCATTCAGAGAATACCAAGTTCATATATTTTAATAAAAACTCCTCCAAGGCCTTGCATGCCAGGTATAAGTTCCTTTCCTGCAATGTCTCTTCACTCTCGGAGGAAAACAATATTGCAAGAAGCAGCAGGCTAAAAAGAGGAAAAACAAATTCAAATTAGAAGATGAAGATCAACGTGATCTTAAACGGCTTAGCATCAGCAGATCAGACACCCAAACGTTGAAGCCGATTGGATTCATAGATTATTTCAAGCAGGATGCACATAATTATGTGCAAAGACACTTGCAGTACCCCACTGATCATCAAGATCACCAACATTCTGTTGAATTGCAGCTATAGATATGCAGTGCTCCGATCCAAATGCGTGACCTGGTTTTAGCTAATCAATGAATTCTTTACTGACCGTTTATCACAATCAATGAATTGTTTTGGTTCAAATGTGATTGTTGAGTAGTCACTGCATTATTTAGAAATAAGTTTAAATGATAGGTTATGATGTTTATATATATATATATATATATATATATATGAAGAATGAGGAAGAACATCAAATAGTTAAAATTATATTATTCCTTTGATTAAATAAATGAATCGTAATGGTTATTACTACATATAGTATCTTAATAAATGGTTTTTTAGATTTTTCCAATTTTTTACAATAAACAAATGAAAAATGTACAAAGAGGTTATTAATTTTTAAAAGAAAGTATATTTTTGGAATCTTTTCATTTATTTATTGTAAAAATAATTTTTTTTGTAGTTTTAGATTATTGGATTTTTATATTCAATATATTTATATTTTAAATGTTTTAAAGGTAAGTGAAAACATTGAACCTATTTTTACAATAAAGAAATCATAATTTCAACAAAAATAGTAATACCTCATTCCAAAAAAATCACAAAAAATACCAATAATGTATCATTTAACCTATTCCATTAAATTTTTGGAATAGAAAAAAGAGAAACCGAAGTTACTGATGGTTAAAGCATCTCCAGCTTTTGCATGGGCAACGGGTCCATAGAGGAAGGGGTGCCCCCACTAGTTATATAACTTAGAATTCAAAAGCAAC
Source organism: Larix kaempferi (assembly GCA_027924585.1). NCBI lineage: Eukaryota > Viridiplantae > Streptophyta > Pinopsida > Pinales > Pinaceae > Larix > Larix kaempferi. Next base: position 5,266,013 of record BSBM01000696.1, on the reverse strand, counting down.
ATATTAGAGATTAAACGTGGAGGAGATATATGGTTTTTTTCAAACTATCAATTGAAGACAACAAAAGCTCCATCTACTTTTGTTATAGCTATTTAATTTGTTGTATAGAATTATTTATTTAATCTAATTTGATGTTGATTGTATCAATGTTATTTGGAATTGGTATATATTTTGTGTAGGTTTATATTAAATTTAATTTGTCATATAGATTCATTTTATTTTATTTATTATGGTTATAGAATGTTATTTGGAGTTGGTATATACTTTGTATAGTTTTTATATTGTTGTTTAATTTGTCATATAGAATTATTTAACTTAGAATTCAAAAGGAACATATTAGAGATTAAATGTTGAGGAGATATTTATTAAATGTTGAGGAGATATCTGGCTTTATTCAAACTATCAAAACAACAAAAGCTCCATCTACAGTTGTTACTGCTGTTTAATTTGTGGTATAGAATTATTTATTTAATCTCATTTTGGTGTTGATTGTATCCAATGTTATTTGGAATTGGTATATATTTTGTGTAGGTTTATATTTCTATTTAATTTGTCATATAGATCTTCATTTTATTTATTGTGGTTATAGAATGTTACTTGGAGTTGGTATATACTCTTTGTAGCTTTATATTGATGTTTAATTTGTCGTATAAAATTATTTCGTTATTTATTCAATCCAATTTTGGTGTTGATTGTATAAAATATTATTTGGAGTTCATATATATTTTGTGTCACTTTATCCTGCTATTTAAATTGTCGTATTTATTTATTTAATCCAATTTTGATGTTCATTGTAGAGAATTATTTCTTTATTTATTCAATCCAATTTTGGTGTTGATTGTATAAAATATTACTTGGAGTTCAAATATTATTTATCTTGCTATTTAATTTTTTGTATTTATTTATTTAATCCAATTTTGGTGTTCATTGTATAGAATGTTACTTGGAGTTGGTATATACTCTTGTGTAGCTGTCTAGGTCTAAAGATGTCACAAATTATAAACATCAATAGTTCATGCAATTCATTCTCTTTTTTTATAACTTCGATAAGGTTGGTACTTTGAGCCATGAAGCCTTGTTAATTTGTTTACAAGAGCATTCTGTGTATAGGTGTTTTCATACGCTTTTTGCAACAATGTAAAAAAAATTGAAAGTTTGACATTCTAGTTTGGAATGCTACTTTATCATTTAGTTTTACTATCATGTTATACTTTTTTTATGTCTTCTAATTGTTTTTTTTTTTAATCTTTAAGGAGGTTTTATATTTTAACAACCTAGAATCGATGTTTTAAAATTTAGAATTAGAAGTTGAACCAGTTGAGGATCAGTTCGGATTAGAACTGGAATCGGCAATGAATTGGAGTGGTTTGATTTTAATGACTCAAATTATTCAAAAATGCATAAAATTTTACAATTTTAATGAAAAAAAATATTAAATATTTCAAGCTATGATTCCAAACCATTAGAAACAAAATATGCAGAGTCTACTCATGTATAACTATATACCATATAATTGAAAATACATAATCATCAAAATAAGTGTCTATATTGGGATTATATTCATCAATAGCACCCTATTCCCCCCTCCTCTAGACCCTTGCCTCTACCTTGAATCTCGAAGTTGATCCTCTAAGGACATTAGTTAACACCCTACAATTTTGATGAAATTTCCTTATCCAAGTGTTAAAAAAATGTAGAAAAAGCTTCCCATGTTTAATTAGTGATTATTTGCTTCACTGAAGGTTACATTTTTATTAAGGTCGTGATTCATGACAAAGGAATTCAATAAAATTCAACAATCATGCATCAGCACCACCAATGTCAAGGTACACAGAGAGTTTGATGTGCTTGATTAAATTCCAATCCCTTACCCTCATACATGATAGAATCCAATGGAAACGTTGCAATCGTGAAATCCTGAAAAGACTATTAAGTCTGTTGAATTCTGAATGCAATCTAAAATTCTACTTTTTTCATATGAATTCCGATGAGGTTGGAACTAATATCAAACTAGGGGATCACGGGATATTAAAGAATACTCCGAATTTCACTAGATATTGATAAATACCTATCAAAATTCTTTTGTTGACCCCCCCTCCCAATACACATTTCTAATTAAAAAACATTATTTTTATGAGATATTCCGTATTTTTACTATATACCCCCTTCTATACCCCCCGATACTTATAAATACCCCATACCCTACTCCCCACCCCCAATACCTACAATATATTGACCTTATTTTTCATAATTTAAATATGTGACATCCCAAAAAAATCACAAAAATTTAAAATTTTTCGACGTGACAATTAATGCCTATTTAATGTGTGCGGAATAGAACGATGCATAAAAGTTTATCTTACTGTACTAAGTACCATGCTGGTTTATAGTATAAGATTTGCGACTAGATGATTCACGTATATGTCTTGATGTTATTCATACTCAACTGTACTATTGCAAACTTCTATTGTTATTGTTAATGATTGATGAATCAACTATTTTTGACTAATGTGTTATTGTGATTGATGAAGGGGTCCTATGGACGCCCCGAGGCTTACTTAGCATTCATGCTAAAGCATGTGAATTCGTACTTGTGGCAGTTTACAGGTAAGGATTTAAAGTTGTGACAAGTGACCAAACCGTTTTTCAGTAATCTCCTTTGTAAATATTTGAAGAGATAAAACTTTGGGCATTCTACCGGGTGAGAAAATTGGTTCGAGACTAAAATCGTTTAAGATAAAGATATCTGAATATGATTGCTGATGCAAACAGTGCATCTAAATTTTTGTAAATTATAAGCTTGTATTTGACTCAAGAGAAGGTTTGTATCGATCGTGTCTCAGCTTTATACTCAGAATTATATATGGTTTTCATTTAAGTTTCATGTTGAGCCGTACATAATTGTCTATCTTTTCCCTCCATAGCAATTCGTAGAAGTTCTATGTATAAGTGATTTGATATTTTGCCTAGGGACTATACCCTACGATGATGGTGATAATTTGATTTATTGACATGTCTTTCATTTCACTATACAATAGAGTGTATGTGTGTGCATTTTCTTAGATTATTTCTCTAATCTATTTGCAAGATGTATTGAAATATTATCAAACTCTTATAATATATAACTTTATGAGATATGTGTTGTGTGCATTAGTGTGACCCTATGTGATACTATGCAAATCCTAGCGAAATTTATCCAACCCTTAATATGTTGTGACAGGGTGGTGCATCATGGATTTACTATATGCAATACCCACTGTATTTAAAATTATGATGTGAACATTAATATGCCACAGGTTGGCAGATATAGACGCAGCCTATGCATTGAATGCATACAACTATCGAGATAGTGGAGTTCCACCGTGGATGGTGTAGAGAGCTCGATCACGTGCCATTACCATGGTGATAACCGTTCTTGTAGTGAGTTGTAGACATATTGGCTCGATAGTTAACAAGCTGGCTCCTTCGTGGAAATAGAAATGACAACACAATTAATGAGGTAGATTTGCTTGGTTTTATGAGTCCAACTTGGTGATCTCCGCCGTTGATCTAGTAGGATTTCAAAGGATGAGGGTTAAACCATACCTCCGATACAATCAATGTGTTAATTGTAATATTTGGCATTTGGTAGTAGTGGCTCTGCGTCTGACCGACAGGCTGAGGGATTTTAGGGTTCTTGTTTTACATTCAGGAGGCATGATGCCTGCGTTTTGAACCCATGACCTGTGGAAGGTTTTAGAGCCGAACTCTCCATGTTTTTACAGTGGTAATTTGTCATGGTTGGCAGCTTAAAGTCTGTTCTTGATGTGGTTCGATACTCAGACCAGTTGAGGGTTTTTCTTTCAAAACTGGGTTCAATGTGAGAGGCCAGGTCCTCGTCATGGTTGATATAGGTCTCGGCATTGTTTAACTGTGTAAAGGTTAATAGCTCGATGTGGATTCATTCTTTCTCAGCATTTGACTGTGTAAGGGTTTTACAGCTGTAGTTGCACCTGTCAGGCGTTTTAGGATCTGTACCAACATTGCAAGGTAATGTACTTCAAATTCCTTTCCTATAGCTTCCATATTTCAATGTTAACACAGTAGTAGTTATTTGTTTAATACTGAACTCGTTCCTTGAAAAGATAACTGTTCTTTGACCACAATGTTGTTGTTGTTGCAGGTGCAGAGATTCAATGGCTTCTCTAGTCTGGCGTTGAAAGTTGGCTACGGCTACACTAACCGATAAGCCTCGGAGGTTTCCTTGTAACTCTGGTTAGATGGAAGTGATGGCCAACATGTGTTTATTCTGTGGTCTTCATGTTTAACTCGGAGAGTTTGTATTTCATCTAATTTAGGGTTTGTAAAATGTAAAGGATTTGGGGAGGATAGTTCCTCAACCCAAAAGGAACGAGCCTGTTATTTTTGAATTGTAACTGTCGTGTGGAAGTGTCCTCTCTCACAGACTTGGATAATGTAAGAAATTATTTGTTTCAAAGAACGATGGTAGATGTTTGATATAAATGGGAAGGTCTCGGCCTGTGTGTAGTTCGTCTATTTTATAAACATGATGCTGCGTTTTTCATTCTAAATGGACTTTGAAAGTTAGGGTTTGATAGTTTGGTTTTGACTCTGCTCCTTGATATGATAACGGCATCCAAAATTTCCCTTCTTGTTACTTCTGTTTGGTTCGTTCTACTATCAATGTAATAAAAGAAATCTTGAAAGAAAACACAAGAATGTTGTTTAGTTCGATCTACAAGGTGAATGAAAGCTTGTGTACTTTGTTTACTGGCAATGAAATATACCATGCGTTGTTTAAGTTTCTCTTTTCAATAGTTAATCGACAAACTGGCTGTGTGCCAAGGGTTTAAGATACTGAGTTTAAATTTGAAGCCTGTTATGAGAATTGATAGTGCTAAGCTAAATTTTCCACCGTGTGATGTTGAAGCCATAACCCAGTTCTGTTTAAAAATGTAATGACATTCTTTAGTGTCTTTGTTGCTATTGTTTGATGATAAATTTAATAGTTTGAAGGTTTGGTTTTGAAAATGAATGTGTAAACCCTAGGTTTGTAACCTAAGACTTCTGTTATATGACAAAGAGATTTGTTTGTCAAATGGCATAAATAAAAAGCATAAAAGTAGGTGAATTTGTACATGAATAAATTTGTGTTTATGACTATGCACTATTTCTAAAAAGAAAAATGGTAACAATATGCTGTAAGTTGAGATCTAGATTCTGCCACTGTACAATATAAACTTATATATGTTTTTGAAAACCATAACATAGAAAATAATTCATATAATTTTTAGAGATGAAAATTATTTTTTCCTAAACAGCTGATATTTAGAAAATGGAGGAAACATTACTGTATATTCTGAAAACACTCATTTGTGCAGCATATAAGGAAAACATTGATACATGTATACATAGGAATTTTAACAGTAAATAGTAACTTAAGAAAAATACTATGTTTTTATCTTCTCATTCACATGGCTATTTTGCCTATCATTTATCTATTCAACTTAATTTGTCTCTGTACTAGAGTACGATGCAGTTCCTATAGCATGGCGAAAAATGCAGAGAATATTTATTTCATTCATCATTTCTATTCATAATTTTAACTTGGTTCAGAAACTAAAAGTAGGGGGTAATTAAACCAGAACACATTCTGTAAATAAGAATTAAATACTTGCAATTAAACAGATTTAACTACCTAATAACAGATAAACAAATAGAACCTGTAGTTGAAGATAGGGCCGACAAACACCCAAGGAGGCCTGTTCCTCCCAACCTATTCCAGAAGAAGCAGCCCAACTACTGGCTTCTTGTGAACCCTCGAGCCTGATTACTGAACCACTAAGTAGGTGGAATCTGTGTAGAAGCAAGGCACTCAAAAATGCCTTCAACACTCATCATCAACCTCCTGTAATAACATTCCTTCAGCACTCAACATTAACCTCCTAAAATCAATAAGAGTTTGGAAGACTCACAACATGATCAACAACATAGAATATCCCCTCATCAAATCTCTTGGGTGCAAACATAGCAAAACCCCAAGGTAAATTTCCTCGTCAGGAAAAGTGATGAACCTCAGTTCATAATTTGATGGATATTATATAGACTACCTAGGTCTTTAGTGGTCAGTTTGTAATAAATGAGCCTCAAGCTCCAGTCCCATCTTTCAAGGCACTATGACCACATTTCAAGGGAGTTGTCCCATACCAACAACTAGTTAGTTGCATCATGATGCTGCCACTTGTCCATTGCCTTCTACCCCAGATTCCATTCCACCTAGTGGATCAGTAACCACTCTTTCAACAGTCATCTTAGGTGTTTGTCTCATATTTTATTTATTTAATAATAATATATTGTGCAAATTACAGTCATCCTTGGACACCTGTCCAACATAAAAATTTACAATAAAAGTTATCATAATGTTTTCTAACAAAAAATGTTTTCTAGCAAAAGGGTATGTTACAAAATATCCCCCTTTATAAATGAACGTGATAATATATCGGTCAACGAGGTGAATCCCTCGTGTCTCAAACATCCTAAAATGATTAATGGTAATGTTAAAATTTTAAGTAAAAGGATAGAAAATGAAAGATAAGGAGAATTCCAACTTTTACTTTAAGGATTTAACATTACCATTTGAAATATTACTGACTTCAATGTCCCTTGTACAAAACAGGTCCAATTAAAAAAAAAATAAATAAAATCCATATCTAGCCACGACGCATGCACCCTGGAAAGATTTGGTTTATCTCAATCAAGTTAATCCATGAAGTCCCCAAGTAACAAGAAAAATTATGTAGAAATAAGTATCATTAATAAAAATAGAAGTACATGGGAGATATCCAAAAGCATTGGGACTCCAGTATCTTCCAAACTTACAAATCATTCTAAATGTCATATATATACAAATACAAGGTCAGCACATATCAGGGACCTGAATCAACCAAATTTTAGTGGCAATGTACAGGTTGACACAGTCAACTAGGTCACCAACCAAGAAGGTCAACAACTGACATGGTTGTGACTATGTAATGTCCCCTCCTATCATACCAACATGATAGAGAGGACATGATGCTAACACCGGGCGTCTAGCCCCATGAGATTTATAATTAGCATTCACATGATATAGCAAGACGAAAGTGTACAATTATAAGAAAACAAAATGGAATTAATTTCAGTAACACATCCATCATTCATTCAAGATATTCATCAATTAATCATTACAAAGTTAACACAAGAGAATACTTATCTTGGCAAAGTAGTCCCAAAGCAACCAGATATGCATCTGCAACGTTCCACCCAACCATAGGCCAGTTGTGCTTATCAACCTCTTGATACAACTGCCACCCCCCGAGCTGGGCATGATTTCTACAAGGAACCAGGGAACAACAGACTCACACATAGCCAAGCATATGCCAAACCGAGCCAAGCCAATCTACAATTGGGTTTATCAGGCTGCTAGGAAAAGGAAAGGAAGAATTGCTAAGCTAGTGAGCTCAACCACAGAGCTATGGACACCCCTCCTAGATCTATTCAGCTTGGCACTCACAATGCCTACACACCCAACACAAGGAGTATTCTTTTCACTGCCACAAAGTCCCTCAAGCCATACCTTCCTTTCTAGTGCTCTCAGGGTGTGCATAGAAAAGTAGCCAAAGCCTTCTTGATCTTCTTGAGAGGTTACTCCCTCCACTAGGTTTATCAAGCCAATTCTGTCCACTACCAGTCCAAGTTTCTTGCTCACAAGTTCAAATCAAAACTGGGATGCACATAACAGTAGAGCCACACTTATTGGGCATGATAAAACGTTTTTACAGTGAGATTCCCAAAGATAGGGTTTTCATTAGCTTCAGAAAAACGTGGGAAACCCAAAAATGAAACTGGAAGATGGGAAACAACCCTGGGAAGCCAAATCCATTTTCAGAAAAAACGTCCATGGACATTCTGGGGAAAAAACGGCCTCCATAACAGTCCCAAATCATGGCCCTTCTCTCCCAGCTGCTGTATAATGCAAAAACGAGCTCCCAGACATGGAAAAATGCAGAAAATGGATGAAAAACGTGTAGGGAAAGACCCAACTAGCTCAAACTGTGTGAGAGATGAAAGACTGTCGGTTTAGAATGGCTTTGGGCACCATTTCGTGGGTGTTTTCTTGCCCAAGAAGAAAAGATACGAATTCCCAGGTTGATGGCTTGCCCATACACGAAATTGGCTGCCATCCCTCTTCATTCCCATGGCATTAACTGCCTCAACCAATTTCTGGAAGAATTAAATGATTGGGTCCATAACCCAAAATGGGTAGTTCATGGTTTATGGGTTTTCTCATTGACACATGGATTAACACCATTGGCTCAAGGGTTTGAATAATTTCCCTCCCTATTCCTTGTAGAATCATGCCCCATCTCTCTGTTGCATTGCATAGCTAGTTGTGGGTATTTTTCATTAAAATTCGTATTTACATGATGTCTTATTTACATTGTGCCTATCTAGCACAAGAACCATAGGCATCTATTTCTTTAATTTCTGATACATAAAACGATAAATCAATGGTGGGGCCTTGGCCTTGAGCTCCTCACCATGATTAAATAACAATATTTACATCATTTACGATTTAATGCAAAGAGGGTCAAAATGGGGACATTACAGACTAACACAGTTATCTAGCTGATTAAGTCGATTAGCTACAAGTCACCCAAGTATTGCTAAGATTTAGTAGAGTCCTAGAAGGAAGTAATGAAGGGAAGAAGGGAAAATGAAAAGTAATAAATTAGTCTCCAAAGATGATGAAAAGCACTAAAGGGGATCATAAGTATATCGAGTGCAAACCATGGAAAAAAAAGGCATATCAAGTGCATAGGGAACATGGATAATTTTAAGGACCCATACTTATTTAAAAGTGTATAAACATTGGCGAATCTTACTAATTCCTAAAATTTCAACTATAAAATATTTGGCGATATTTTTCTAAAATTATTTCAATTTCTAAGGATTTTATATAGTTTATATAATAATTTGCCGATTTTTAGAGTGAAAAAAGTTCACCCCATCAAAATGGGTGAAACGGAGCTTCAAAAACTGCAAATTGGTGAATATTTTTTTTGGAAAAAAATGGAAAAATAGCCCATGGGCTAAATTTCACCCCTAAAATTATCCTTGATAGGGAATCTCTAACCTAGTGCTAGCATTAAAACATCAGTAAATCAAGCTAAAGGAAATTCAGATACATAAATTGGAAATGTCTAAAAGTTCCTTAATCAAGATATATAGTATGGCACATTGAATACAGATCCACCAAAAAGAGTAATCCCAATGACAAAAGTCCAGTGTTATGTGGTACTAGTGCCAGCGCACTTGCATATGTGCCCCAGGGAGAGAGGGTCATTTTTTCCTGATAAGGAGGGGTGTTATCCTTCTTTTTCTGAGTGGGGTTTACTGCCAGTCCAATTTGTTTCTCCCTTGGGAGTACTATGGCTTAGTGGCATTGTTGACTGCCTCATAAAAGGGCTTGAAGCCCTGAGGTTGGTGTCTGGGGATCCCAGGGGTGGGTCACTGGGTCACATGACCCCCACCTTGTTTTATCATTTAGGTGGCACTTCTTTCAGCATTGAGGCTTTTGTCTCTCCTCCAGGTCACCCTCCACACCCTCTCGGTCCTCCAGTACTGCAACGCCCTCTCTCCTTGGTTGTCCTTTGATGATGATGTCATACTTCTTCCAGGCCTACATTGCTTGATTAGGGGGGGCGTTTAGGGATTTTCACTACTATTGGGGTTAGATGGGGCATGAAGCCCCCCCCTTGCCACTCCAACCTTCTGTTCGGAGTGTTTTGCTCAGTTTTAGCTAAAGTAGTCATTTTTGGGTAAACTCTGGGGAGAATGCCCCAAGTTACCCACATATTTGATTATTTTATATTATTTTATGTTATAATTTTAAGTTGACATGTTTTAATTTTAAATTGCCATTTTAACGCATGTAGGCTTGTTTATTTTGTAAAAAGTGAGCGTGAGATCATATAAATACAATCTCCTCACTTCATTTTTACAAACAACTTATGGGATAAAATTCATTATGCTACTCTTTTACCCTAGAAGGGCCTTATGAAGTGATGTGCACCTCTTGGAGGGATGATTCTTTTTGTTCTTGGATGAAGTTGGATGCTAGAATGGTTGGAATAATTCATGTTCAAGTAAGTATTTTACATTTTTAAGGTTTGCTGGATGAATGGTAGGTCAATTTTGCATCTTGAATGATTGAATGGTATCCCTAGGATTACATTCTCTTTGAATAAGGATTTTTCCCGCTATTCTATCCTCATTGTATACTAAAAATTCTCCCAACAGGAGGTTTTTACAAAGTTTGGCCTTGGAACTCCAACTTTTCGATAGTTTAGACTCTTGAAACCAACCCTAGAGGTTGTTTCAAGAATCCCTTTAACCTAGTAGCAAGGAGAATTACCTCTAAGAGGAAGGATTGTCACCTTCCTCTAAGTCTAGGGTTTGGGGTAACATCCATTAAAACCCTAAGTTTGTCCATTTTTTCTACATCAAATCCTAGTTTGAATTTTTGTAAATATTATTGCTAGGTTATACTTGCATTTTCATGTGTAATTTTTCAATTTCATGTTAGAATTAGGATTAGAATTAGGTCTACAATTTTATAACGAAAAATCCTAAAAAAAAAATTTCTTTATTTTTTGGACTTCCTAAAATTTCGGCCATAACATATAGCCCTTAAATTCTCGCGGCCCTAAATTCTCGTGACCCCAAAATTTTGGCCCTAAATTCCCACGACCCCAAAATTTCGGCCCTAAATTCCCGCGACCCCAAACTTCGGCCCTAAATTCTCGTGGCCATAAAATATCGGCTCAAACACCTCAGCTCTAAATTCTCGCGACCCAAAAATTTTGGCCATAAATTCTCGCAGCCCTAAAATTTTGGGCATTAAATCCTCGGCCTATATTTTTTAAACCTAAACAAACCTGCAAAACTGCCAAAACTACTATACAAGCACCATCCTAACTCTCTCTATTACTCTGTGTTTGACTCCATTAGAGGCATTGATATATGCTTTAAGGTGTTTGGAAGTAATTTGGCATCTACTTGGAAGGTACATTAAAGGACTCTCCCCTTGGGACAACATTAGATCCCAAAGAAGTTAGGATATTGGACAAAGGTGACAGCAGACCAAGTTTCTTATGTAATTTCCTTTCACTTGCAAGCCTATCCTACTAGTTTGAACGGTAACAGTCCAGCTAGTGCAACCAAATCTTATGTTTACCAGATCAATCAGTAGTTGAAATCTCTATAGCCTATAAAATGCAGAAATTTAAGTAATAGTTGTCAAAATCAATATATATAATTACAATTTTTATTCAAATGAAATGTGTCACTATACATATACCAGTAGATATGGCCTCTTTGAAAGATGAACAAGTATAAAGAACTTATTCAAGAACCAATTCTATGATGATTTCATCTCACGTGCATTGATAATATAATTTGTTCAGTGACCAAAATTGCATGAATTTCAACTGGTCTAATATTACAATCTTACCTCACAAACTTCGGGATCCCAATAATATAAAAAGGGTGATGCCAATGATGGATTGTTGATCTGATCCAGGGTGACCTTGATACCAACTTGAAATTGATTCTAGGTTCACGTGACAAAAGGATCAACAATAGGATCATTTTTATTGAACTTGATTAAAATTAAAGGCAGTGAATTCAATGCACATATTAAACTCTATGAATATGTCATTAGTCTCATTTATCATCACATAATAAACATAATGAACATAATTGTGGAAAATAACATGCAAAAAGAAATGTGAGACAAGCAATATTCATTTGGTAACGGAGTTCACGGCCCCCCTAGCTATGTCTTCAAGTTCAATCAATCGTCGAGTTGCTTTATTCCTTTCTTCAAAAGATACTCTCCTTTACAAAAGGGATGAATTCCAAGATCAACAATGGCAGAAGAATTCCCACAATAGTGACAATATCGAAGAGCTGCTCTCGAACAATGGGAGAGCTAGTTCTCACAAGCATGTGACAATGTATCTCCTACGAAGAGGCGATCTCCTCCAATGAAGGTTGACCTCTCACAAGCATGTGGCTACAATCTCATTACAATATGGAGAAGATTTATCTTGATGTTACTGATGGAGAAAATCTGTTGCTCGGATCCAAAATCTGACTGCAACAATAATTCCGTCTCACGAAAACGGTGAAAAATGACTATACATATGGCCACCCTCGCCTCACAACCAGCCACAACAATCTCCCTCTCTCTCTACACATAATGTGGGCTTACATAGAGAAAATGGTGCTCGAAGGCACTTAGATCCTCCAAAATGGATCTCGGATGGATCTCCAATAGCTTCATGGTGAGAGTGCTTATATAGCATAATGAGTGGTTTAACTTCCACTTCTATTTTTTACCACCAGACAAAATGTAGTTATAATAATAAACCACCAACCAATTCCATAACCATATAAAACCACCCAACTATAAAAATGGCTGTATAAACCATATGAGTGGCGTGTCTTCCCCTTTTAAGCATTTGTTGTGGCGTGACATATCCAAAACCATATGATATATGTTGAGTTTTAATTCCAACCACTCTCGCAATTTCAGGGTATAGTTCCAATTTGTTGCATGTATTGTGGAGGGTAACCAAAATATTTCCACCACCTACATTTGGGAATTCGTGGCAATCCCAAAGCTTTAGGACATGGTATGATAAATGGCAAACCATGGTTACAACCTTCGTAAATTTTAGGGATTGGTTTCCGCATTTAATGTGCTAGGGCACGTATCATGTGAAGGGATATTGTTATAAAGAATACCATACATTTAATCCCCTCCAACTTAGGTATATTTAAGTGGGCATGTCATGAGGTGGTACGTTCCCACTTAATTATATTTTTATTTCATGCCTTTTTAAAATATTAAAACCTTGCACTTTGTGACCCATGTCATGGTGTTATGCCACTTGTCCAATTTCCATTGGACCACATGTCAACTTGTAGTTGGTCCATATCTGCCATGTCAGTTGTCCATTGGTTGTATGGCCATGCCATGTGTCATTCTGTGGAAATGCCATGTGTCCCACTCTATCAAATTTTAGATATTCTACTCAAACTTCAAATTGTGATATCTCGATCGTTGAGAGTATGTTTGAGGTGTCATTCCTGTAGTTGGAAAGCTCCAAAATGCATGTATTTCTTTTCTCTCTATGTTGCGAAACAAAACGTCGTATATGAAAATAAATCTCAAAATATGTACAAATGGTATTATTCATTTTGGTGGTGTTGAGTCATTAGTCGACATTCTCTCCTTTTAGTCACATAGTATATCATTTCGATGCTTAGAAGTGAAAACTATGAAATTCTATTATTGTTAGCCTTGTTAATATTACTACGACTACATTTGTATACATTGGGCGTGGATTATGTTCTAAACATGTTTTTGAAATGATTTGTATCTCTTGAAATATATATTTGCACATCACCACCTACAGTCACATACTTCTTGTATACGATCATGGGAATTCCTAGTTCTTATGGAAAATGGATGAAAGAATCGATCTCTCTGTCAAATAAGAAACACGAAGTGATCAATCAACACTGCACCACTACACTTCCATCCCTTCAGTCAGTTGTCATTCTTTTGAGGCTTTATATTCTTTGTAGTCATAGAGGATTTATATTTGGTTGCGATACAACAGTTATATCTGGTGTGATATACAAGAAACTACTGTAAGCATCCCCATTGTCGAGGCTATCATTGGCGTTGTAGGAAGAAACCCAACAACTTTTAGGTTACCAATACCCTATATGCTTATGTAGAGAATATGTCTATGTGCTTCTGTACATAATATTTCTATGTGCTTCTGTGCAAAATAAAAATACAAGTTTGAGCAAGCTCAAAATAGCTCTTAAAGAATATATAAGGCATCAATAGCCTCCCCATTCCCTCCTCCACATTTGACCCACAAAGTAAACCTAACCTTTCAATGATCAGGCAGTGGCCTTACAAAACAAGATAACGGCCCTGAATCCTTTCAATGATCAGGCAACGGACTTACAAAACAAGATAACGCCCCTAAATATTTCCACAATATAGCTCCAACGTTGCCCCAAAACAATGAATAATTATGATAGGGATATGTTTTGGAATTTAAGGCAATGAGGGGTCAAATCCACTCAAAACATTTTTGGCCAAACTCTGCAGAATGCACATGGATTCTATTGCAATTTCACAAACAATGTAAAATTTTCCATTTAACATCAACAATCTATTCACTGAAATAATAAGAAACCTGAGGTTACCCACAACACAGAAACCCTATGTATCAAAGAATTGAATTAATATTCTTATATTTAACCAAGATACTTTACAAGATCCATGATTGAGTAAATAGTATATTGAATGCCAGCCATGGTCATTCTAGATTTACTCATTTGAGCATGGAAGAAATTTTGTCCAATTTTTACTTTTTGTCAATCACTATTTACCCCAACTTCTATTTAACCTAATTTTAATTTTCCCCCTTTTTTATTTCCCTCTGTGTATTTGAGTTTTGAAATTTGTTAATATTATTATTTATTCTAGATTAATATGATATACTATATAATATATTTATCCATTAAAACCATATCATACTATATTATACTATATTATATTATATTATAGAGTGCATATATTATATTGTTGAAAGTGGGGGGCATACCTTTGGGAGCAACAAAGACTACAGGTCCCGCTAGACTAACCATAAAAAAAGCAGGAAAGCGAGCACCATTCTCTTCATATATTAGACATGACCACAAAACATTCCACTTTTCCTTTGAGCAAAGAACATCCATGGATTTAAAAAAAAAAGACATATCATCGTCATTTGCACCAAAAATCCATGTAATTTAATACAAGAGATTTGAGGTGAATGGGGTTCACCATGCCCAGAACTTCCTCTAGCACTTCCTCTAGTAGTTCCATATCCACAATGGCCATAATTTTATCAAATAATTGCAAAAATAATAAACATAATATTATCACTTCATAATATATATATATATATGTCCAATGCAAAATGAGATTTGATAGAGGCATATAAATATATGTACAAATTTAATAACAAATTTCGGAATTGATGAAAGAGGATTAATGATGTATAAAAACAGACTTTATGTGCCTAATGTTGTTGAAATTAAGTTGTTGATTTTAAATGAAATACATAAAAGTCCATACTCAGGGCATCTTGGTTACCAAAAGATGATAACAATGCTGATGAAAGATTATTTTTGGCCATGTATGAAAAATGATGTAGTTGAATATATTGCTAGGTGTATGGAATGTCAGCAAATAAAGGTTGAACATCAACACCCAGCTGGACTGTTGCAACCACTACCTGTTCCATATTGGAAGTGGAAAATAATTAGTATTGATTTTATTACTGGTTTACCTAAAAATAAGAAACATAATGATTCCATAATGGTAGTTGTGGATAAGCTTAGTAAAGAAGCCCACTTCATACCTGTTAAGACAACCTACAAGGCTGCTCACATTGCTGAAATTTTTATGAAACAAATTTTTCGTTTGCATGGGATTCTAAAAGTTATAATTTCTGATAAGGACTCTAAGTTTACAGTAAATTTCTGGAAGTTTTTATTTAAAGGTTTAGATACTACTTTAAATTTCAACACATCATTTCATCCGCAAACAGATGGGAAGACAGAAAGAGTCAACCATATTCTTGAAGATATGTTAAGAATGTATGTTAGAGATCAGCAAGGTAAATGGGAGGACTATTTGCATCTTGTTGAGTTTGCTTATAATGACCACTACCAAGCTTCAACAAAACTCAGTCCATTTGAAATTCTGTATGGAAGAAAGTGTAACACTCCTATTTTTTGGAGTAATCCAGTTGACAGGTTAATGTTAGGACCTGAGTTATTAAAATAAATGGAACTAATCGTGAAACAAGTTCAAGGCAATTTGAAAATTGCACAAGATAGGCAGAAAAGCCATGCAGATATCAAAAGAACTCAGAAAGGGTTTTAGGTTGGTGAACATGTTTTCCTCAAGGTAAAACCTAAAAAGATCTTCTTAAAGTTAGGAAGCTGTGCTAAATTAGAACCAAGGTATTGCGGAACTTTTGAAATATTGTCCACGGTAGGACCAGTGGCATATCAGTTGGCTTTACCACCGAATATTAAAGTGCATAATGTATTTCACATCTCTCTTTTGAAAAAATATGTGCATGATGCTACTCATGTGATTAATTGGAATGATGTACAGGTGGAACCGGATTGTATACTTGACAAGAGAGAAATTTTGCTTCGTAATCGTACCATTGTACATGTAAAGGTGCAATGGAAGCACCTTAGTCCAGAGGAAGCAACCTGGGAGTTGGAAAATAATATGCGGGTGGCATATCCAAATCTGTTCTAGGAAGAATTAGAGGATGATGAATAAAAGAAACACCGAGGACGATGTTGAATTTAAGAGGGGGTGTTTGTCACATACCCAAATTTTGAACATTTTATGTTGTCATAAAAACATTATGTTTTATTTTATTGTAAAGTTTTATGATTGTTGACCAAGTTGGGTCAAGGATGACTGTAATTAATTATTCTGAATATTTTATTATTAATAAATAAAAGAGGAGACAAATATCCAAGGGAGACTATTGAATGAGTGTTCACTGACCCACTAGGAGGAATGGACTGGGGTGGAGAGCAAACTAACACTTGGAAGCATCCTCAACTCACTTCTAGCTGTTGCAGGGGGCAACTTCCCTATTTTTATGGTCATGTTCCCCAAGAAAGTGGAACTGAGTAGGTGGCTCATTAACTAAAGAAAACTGACCAAAGACCTAGGCATGCTTTATCTACCCATCGAATTCAGTAGGAGGCTGTTTAGTTTTACCATGTGATAATTTCTGAAAGAGAAATACAAGAGAGCACAAGACATTCGATGAGGGAAGGCTAGTAAGTGATTGAGTGAGTTAAGACTGCATTCTGAACTAGTGCAGCCACATTGCTAAGTGAAATATTGCTAAAGGAAGAAGTATTACTGTTAGGTACTACTGCTGAGTTGCAAATGAATTTATTCCATTTTCCACACAACATCTTCGTCCTAGTGGTTCAATGAACAGGCTTGGGGGTCTTAAGGCAAGTGACTTGGCTATCTTCAGGAATTGGTTGGGTGGAACGGGTTTCCTTGGGGTGTTTGTCCCTTCTGTAATTACCAGGTTTTAATTGTGTTATCTTATTTAATTTTCTGTTCAACTCCTTATTGAATGAATGTATGAGAATGCGTTCATAGTTACCATTCAAAACTCAGTTATTACTTAGTTGTTCTAAATGTTTCATTGCTGTGATATTATCTATTTCTGGAAGAATATTTTATTATTCAACTACAGGTTTAAATGTTAAATTTGATAGTATAACTTGATTTAATGATGAATATAAATACTTCTCTGTATTTTTCCACACACCGAAGTGTCGTACTCTAGTACAGAGAAGTCATAATTATAATTAGATCATAATGATTTGAAAAGTCTTAGGTAGAAATAACTTTGCAAAGATCTGTTTGATAAACCTATTCTATTTTTCTTTATAATACAGTAAATTTCAAGCTGATCTTAAGACATAATATTTATTTGAAAACCTAGAAATTGTCTCCATGATCAAATACAGGAGCATTATCAATACAAATGCAAATCCAGGAAATTCTAAACTATTTAGTTCTAATTTCTTTTAAAACTACATATAATACAGAGCTTTGGTTAAAAGCTAAACTATTGCAATTTGTTTTCAAATAGATATAACTATGTTAAACTAATTACTTGATCATAGAAAACAAAGTAATCTTAACATATAAATCTCTGTATAAACTCTTGGTAGGTCATAGAAACTATTAAGGAGTTATGTATGATTATAACTCTTCTATCATTCATTTCATTATTAAGACAACTTAATACACAGAGTTTCCTATCTATGTATACGAAGTACCTAGAATATATACATAAACAATATTTTAATAGGGTAAAAACAAAGTTTATTTCCATTTCAACTCTCAAATAATTTAAGAGCAAGGTCATAGACCCTTCATTCACCATAAAATATTACTTATTATTAACATGAGAGTCTCCTCACAGAGCTTGTCATACTCTATAAAATAATGCTGAAACAAGTTACGGTTCTTGTGAATAATAAATATAACTAATGCAATACATGAAAGATTGATATGATTCATTGTTTAAAACATTACTTCAAAGGACAAAAATCCTGTATCGAAATCAAGTCTTAAGGCTAGGATTAATACATGCAGGTTCCAGAATTAAAATAAAGACATTTTATCACACAGTATCAAGTATATAGTATGGGTTCGAGCCATAACTGAAGGCATTGCCCATGTTCAAATTATTACACAAATAACAATACAATGCAGGTATTTATAAGACCCAGGTTTGAGACTCGTAAGGGTTCACCCAAATGGGTCAGCTTAAACCTAAAAATTCATAACTCCATTGTTACAAGTAAGGTTTTGGTACAGGTACCATGTATTACAACTATTATTTAAACAAACAAAATCATAAGCCATCAAGAGGGCACGCAGAGGTTTGGGGTTCGAGTCTCAACTCACCCAACCTACTGGTTAGACATACTTTTATTTCCTTTAAAAACTTAAAAATGCATAAATAAGAGTTGGGTTCGAAACCCGTAACAACACAACCATCGAATTATCAATGTATTAAAAAATTCAGGGTTAGGGTTTCAACCCAGCATTTCATTCGTAACTAGAAACACGTTTACCATCCTTAATACATTAACGTTGGACATTCATACAAGAGATTTGAGAAAGACGTAAGCCCAGTTTCAACAATAAACACCTTTTACACAGTAATAACGCATAAGTCACTCTTATGAAACCATAACTTCTTTATTTACAAACAGTATTTGTAAGAAGCGTTGAGAAACCAATGCGATCTCAAAAGCTCGAGGGTCAAACCCTCTTAGTATTAAATTTTTCCATACGGATTACAAAGTGGGAAAAAACCCAGCAGTAAAAAAAAAGAACAAATTCAAACCCGAGTTCGAACTGCAACTCGTCGAGGAGCTCAGACTGGTAGCAAAGTGTTTCATCACCTTTTTCACTACACGGAGTCACAACTAGGGTTTCCAAAAAGGAACCACTGAGGCTTAACCGTGTTTACACGCCATATCCATATCTAGTAAGTAACACACCTCTCAAAGGTTGAAGCAACCTGTCACTCAGAAACCAAAAACCATAAACTGTTCACGGTTAGTAATTTAGAAGCAATACTACTTAAAATAACAAATGGTTAACACTGTAAGAGCTTATGTAAGTTGTATTTACCTTATCATTGTGATAGTAAGCTTGGCCTGATAACAACCATCGAAACCCTAGAGCACGGCACGATTTTTCTTCAAACCCTAATACCTCGAAAAGCTGTCGGCCTCTCTGCCGAGCCAAACCAACTGAAAAATGAAATTAAGGAATGAGTTAATGTTTTACGAGTTAGGTTCTTCACAAAATTCAATGCTATCACATGGTTTAGAGCCAAATGGAATGCCACATGAAAAATCCACTAAGAACCGTGGTTAGTGGCGTTAATGCTACCCTCGGTCGAGGCAAACCATTCACCTACCAACCATAATTCCATACCAACTCTTTAAACCATGTCTCCTTCATTTAAATGTCGAGATGCCTCATAACTATTGAAAATATTTTACATGATACAAGTTCCCAATCATGAGCATGGGGATTCAGTCCCGTCACCTCATTTAACCCCTACATAATAAGTTTATAATAACTGTATATCCACGTAAGTATTAAGTCAAACCATAGCTCGTAGGCAGCATAATGAACTTAATATAATTCTTTGGTTCACAATATAATCAATTAGATTTATACATGCACATTTTCACTTAGGGTAGAGACACTTGTAAGCATTTATTTATAAACGATATCCTCATATAGCCTTATCCTTTGGTTAGGGTATAAACATTTGGCTTATAAATAAATGAAGGTTTTGAATTAATAATTATAAAATAAATAATTATATAAACCGTGCCAAATATATTTTGGAGCATTAGATCTTAGGGTTATAAAAATACATAAATGGCAGATTCATTAAGAAGAGTAATCCTAGAGCAAATTGTATCATGATTTTGTTAGCATACAACCAGAACGTTATAAGTTCATCCTTTGATCAAGTCACAATTTTTGTCTCCAACCTGGAATAACTGGGTTAAATATCTCACATGTAAACCTATCATAGTAAAAGTTAAGTACATTAGCTTTTGAAAGCTAAGTAAGCCCCGAGTCACCCATAGGACCCCTTCCAAACGAAAATTCAAACTGTCAGCTTGCAAATTAATCTTTAAAACAGCTTACATAAGCATCGAAAGGTCGACTTATTTAAGCATTGTAGAAGTAAAAATTTAGCCACATATAAATGCACATGTTTAAGTTATGACTTAAATACATCATGACAGATTTCGACACACTTTAAAAATTCAGTTCATAACTTTGCGACATACGAAAACCAGTTGAAGACGGTCAATGAATAAATATGTGTGGGTTTAAATAGAACTAGAGTGGTATCAATGATTTTACTACCATTACCTTACAATGCACATACAAACACTAGTATTAAATGTTATGTAGAAAAATATTAAAATTGGGTAAAATTTTTGGATGTTACATGAGGTATCAGAGAGCGGTTCAAATACTAGGCCTGAAGTGACTCAACTCACAAAATTAAAATTTAAAAACAGAATTGTAATTACTAATCATTATTTTTTTTTTTTTTGTTCAACATTTCATAAATTAGTTTGCAGGTATGTAAGGACCAGAAGAGTCAGCTGAGGACAGGTCCCATATTAATGAACAGAATAATAATGAACAAGGACACATTAATACATAAAATCTATTTGTTGAATTGAACGATAATTCACTCGAATTACTAAGGACAGTTAAAGATTTAAAAATAGATATAAAAACTGTTAAGGAGGAAAATAAACGAATCCTAAAAGATTAAGAGGAGTTGAATAAAATCATGTTGTATAAATTTCATAATAATGATAAGGATAAAAGAACAGAAAATAATTTTGAATCTGGAACCATGTCCTACCAACGTAAGGATACAAAGTTAAAAATAAATAATTATGACAGTAGTTCTTCTTCTGAATTTTATGAAAAAATACGTAGGAAAAGGCACAAGTATTCCAGTGATAGTAGTGAAAGTGACTGCTACACTAAAAAGAAAAAGTACAAGCCATACGAAGAAATTTCTGGTGAGTTTAAAAAGATCAAACCACCAACTTTTAATGGAGAAACAGAAAAGAGTGAGACAGTCGAAGCATGGTTGTCTGGTATGAATAAGTATTTTCAAATTTACAACTACTCAAGTCATTTAAAAACTAAAATGGAAATTTATAATCTTACTGGAAAAGCAGACATCTTGTGGCAAGATCTGAAACGAGTAAAAGGTTTAAAAGAGAAAAGTGTAAATTGGAGTAATTTTAAGAAATATTTTAAAAGAAATTTTCTGTCGGAACAGTATTATGAGGAAGGAGATAAAGAGTTTTATGAGTTAAATTTAGGTTCCATGGATATGAGGGAATTAAGCAGCAAGTTTTTAAATTTATTAAGGTATGTTCCTTATATCACTGAAGAAAAGCCTAAGGTACAGAGGTTTTTGAGTTGTTTACCCTCTCATATAAAGGACAAGATTGAGTATGATGGTCCTCGAACTCTTGAAGAGGCCATGAGAAAAGAAAATATATGTTATGAATAGAACAAGAAAAGAGAAGGCACACCAAACTGGAAGGTAAAAATGCCTAATAATTTTGAACAAAGGAAAAAGCAGTTTTCTTTTAATCGCAACTTTGGAAATAATAATCCACGTAATTATTCTAACAGAAAATTTCAAGGGAATAATTCAAGAGGTAATGTACAGTCAAATTTTACAGCTGCAAGAAATAATGATCCACCAAATATTTTTGTTAAAAACAATGAATAGAAAGAACCTGTTAAGTGCTGGGACTGTCAAGGACCTCACTATGCATCAAACTACCCATTAAAAAAGAGGACCGTCAACAACATACACACGGTACAGGAGGAGGCTACTGTTGGTGACCTAGCAAGGGAAATGCCTAGGATCAATGCAGCTTTGGAAAACAGATAAGTTGATCATCAAACTTCCATGGTTGAAGTAGAAGGTATGCTGAAAGATAAACCCATATCTATTTTAATTGATCCAGGAGCAAGTATTAGCTACGTGTCACCTGATTTAGTTAGATGTTGCAATCTGAAAGTAGACAAGTTTGAAAAGTCATGGTTGGTCCAATTAGCTACTGGAACTAAAAGAAAGGTGATTGATTATGTAAAAGAGTGTGAATTATTGATGAATCAATTTAGGACTCATGTTAAGTTGAATGTGTTACCTTTAGGATCTTACGATGTTTTGATTATAATGGACTAGCTGGAAAAACATAGGGTAGTATTAAATTGCTTTGAAAAGACTTTTACTTGTTTGAATGATGAATGTGAAACTGTAACAGTAAAATGAATTCCTAGAAAGACCTCTGTTAGACAAATTTATGCTTTACAAGTTAAAAGGGTTGTTCCTAAAGGGTGTAAGTTGTTTGTTGCAAATGTAATTAATGATGAACTAACAAATAAGGAAGATAAATTAAAGTTGGAAGACATACCCATTCTAAAGAAATTTTCTGACGTATTCCCAGAAGAAATTCCAGGACTACCTCCGAAAAGGGAATTAGATTTCACCATTGAGCTAGTACTGGGAGCGGTACCAAATTCAAAGGCTTCTTACAGAATGAAAATTTTGGAACTTAATGAACTTAAATCGCAGTTAAAGGAATTAATTGATAAAAATTACATAAGGCCCAGTGTGTCTCCATGGGGAGCACCTGTCATTTTTGTTAAAAAGAAAGATGGAACTATGCGTTTATGCATAGATTACCGTCAGTTAAATAAAATGATCATTAAGAACATATATCCTTTACCCCGCATTGATGATCTGTTTGATCAACTGTGCGGTGCAACAATATTTTCTAAAATAGACTTGAGTTCAGGGTACCATCAAGTCTGAATTAATGATGAGGACATCTTTAAGACTGCTTTCAGAACCCGTTACGGGCACTACGATTTTGTGGTTATGCCTTTTGGGCTAACCAATGCCCCAGCAGTCTTCATGTGTTTAATGAATAATGTTTTACATCAGTACTTAGATAAGTTTGTAATTGTTTTCATTGACGACATCTAAATTTATTCCAAGACTAAAGAGGAACACGATGAACACTTAAAGATAATTTTATAAGTACTAAGAGAACACCAACTTTACCCTAAGTTCAACAAATGTGATTTCTTTAAAGATAAAATAGAGTACCTAGAGCATGTGATATCCAAGGAGGAATCGCAGTAGACCCAGACAAGATAAAAGCAATTAATGAATGGCCTTCCCCTAAAGACGTAACTAGTGTACTATATTTTATGGGAATTACAGGTTACTATCGTAAATTTATAGAAGGATTCTCTCGAATAGCGAATCCTATAACCTCTTTACAAAAGAGAGGTAAGAAATTTATTTGGGATAAAAATGTGAGGAAAGGTTTAAGAAATTAAAAGAACTGTTAACAACCGCACCTATTCTAAAAATTGCAGACCCAAACAAGGATTTCATTGTGTGCACTGATGCATGCAATGATGGAATTGGCAGAGTCTTAACA
This sequence comes from Larix kaempferi, assembly GCA_027924585.1. NCBI lineage: Eukaryota > Viridiplantae > Streptophyta > Pinopsida > Pinales > Pinaceae > Larix > Larix kaempferi. The sequence continues at coordinate 5,242,226 of BSBM01000696.1, read as the reverse complement.
CAAGAAGGTCATGTGATTTCCTATGAGTCTAGGAAGCTAAAGGTTCATGCGAAGAACTATGCAACTTACGACTTAGAGTTGGTTGTCGTGATACATGCATTAAAGATGTGGCGCCATCACTTAAGTGGAAGAAAGTTTACACTAATGACGGATAACAAAGGTTTAAAATATTTATTGGATCAACCAAATCTGAACGCAAGGCAAACTAGGTGGCTAGCTTTCCTTAGCGAATATGATTTCGAAATTTAGCACATTAAAGGTAAAGAAAATAAAGTTGTTGATGCATTAAGCAGAAATGCAAGAGTAAATTTTGTGGCAGCAATCAGTACTTCTAAAACAGATTTAGAAAATCAGATTAAAGAAGGAATCAAAATGGATGAAAAATATCAAAAATTACATGAAAAGATTGCTGAAAATAATTCTGAAAATTTAATAACAAATTTCAGAATTGATGAAAGAGGATTAATGCTTTATAAAAACAGAGTTTATGTGCCTAATGTTGCTGAAATTAAGCTGTTGATTTTAAATAAAATACATAAAAGTCCATACTCAGGGCATCCTGGTTACCAAAAGATGATAACAATGCTGAGGAAGGATTATTTTTGGCCATGTATGAAAAATGAGATAGCTGAATATATTGCTAGGTGTATGGAATGTCAGCAAATAAAGGTTTAACATCAACACCCAGTTGGACTGTTGCATCCACTACCTGTTCCAGATTGGAAGTGGGAAATAATTAGTAATGATTTTATCACTGGTTTACCTAAAAATCAGAAACAAAATGATTCCATAATGGTCGATTGTGGATAAGCTTAGTAAAGCATCCCACTTCATACTTGTTAAGACAACCTACAAGGCTGCTAACATTGCTAAAATTTTTATGAAATGAATTTTTCGTTTGCATGGGATTCCAAAAGTTATAATTTCTGATAGGGACTCTAAGTTTACAGTAAATTTTTGGAAGTCTTTATTTAAAGGTTTAGATACTACTTTAAATTTTAGCACATCATTTCATCCGCAAACGGATGGGAAGATAGAAAGAGTCAACCGGATTCTTGAAGATATGTTAAGAATGTATGTTAAAGATCAACAAGGTAAATGGGAGGAATATTTGCATCTTGTTGAGTTTGCTTATAATAACCACTACCAAGCTTCAGCAAAACTCAGTCCATTTGAAATTCTGTATGGAAGAAAGTGTAACACTCCTATTTCTTGGAGTAATCCAGTTGACATGTTAATGTTAGGACTTGAGTTATTAAAAGAAATGGAACTAACCATGAAACAGGTTCAAGGCAATTTGAAAATTTCACAAGATAGGCAGAAAAGCCATGCAGATCTCAAAAGAACTCAGAAAGAGTTTCAGGTTGGTGAACATGTTTTCCTCAAGGTAAAACCTAAAAAGAGCTCCTTAAAGTTAGGAAGTTGTGCTAAATTAGCACCAAGGTATTGCGGACCTTTTGAAATACTGTCCAGGGTAGGACCAGTGGCATATCAGTTGGCTTTACCACCAAATCTTAGAGTCCATAATGTATTTCACATCTCTCTTTTGAAAAAATATGTGCATGATGCTACTCATGTGATTAATTGGAATGATGTACAGGTGGAACCAGAAGGAGATTTTATGGTGGAACCGGATTGTATCCTCGACAAGAGGGAAATTTTGCTTCGTAATCGTACCATTGGACAGGTAAAAGTGCAATGGAAGCACCTTAGTCTAGAGGAAGCAACCTGGGAGTTGGAAAGTAATATGGGGGTGGCATATCCAAATCTGTTACTGGAAGAATTAGAGGATGATGAATAAAGTAACATAGAGGACGATGTTCTATTTAAGAGGGGGTGTTTGTCACATACCCAAATTCTAAACATTTTATGTTGTCATAAAAACATTATGTTTTATGTTATTGTAAAGTTTTGTGATTATTGACCAAGTGGGGTCAAGGATGACTGTAATTAATTATTCTGAATATTTTATTATTAATAAATAAAAGAGGATACAAATATCCAAGGGAGACTGTTGAATGAGTGTTCACTAACCCATTGGGAGGAATGGACCAGGGTGGAGAGAAAACTGACACTTGGAAACATCCTCAACTCACTTCTAGCTGTTGCAGGGGGGAAATTCCCTATTTTTATGGTCATGGTCCCCAAGAAAGTGGAACTGAGTAGGTGGATCATTAACTAAAGAAAACTGACCAAATACCTCGGCATGCTTTATCTACCCATTGAATTCAGCAGGAGGTTGTTCAGTTTTACCTTGTGATAATTTCTAAAAGAGAAAGACAAGAGAGCACAAGAGATTTGGTGAGGGAAGGCTAGTAAGTGATTGAGTGAGTTAAGACTGCATTCTGAACTAGTGCATCCACATTGCTGATTTCAATATTGCTAAAGGTGGAAGTATTACTGTTGAGTTGCAAAGGAATTTATTCCATTTTCCACACAGCATCTTCGTCCTAGTGGTTCAGTGAATAGGATCGGGGGTCCTAAGGCAAGTGACTTGGCTATCTTCAAGATTTGGTTGGGTGGAACGGGCTCCCTTGGGTGTTTGTCCCTTCTGCAATTACCAGGTTTTACTTTTGTTATCTTATTTAATTTTCTGTTCACGTCATTATTGAATGAATGTATGAGAATGCGTTCCTATTTACCATTCAAAACTCAGTTATTACTTATTTGTTCTAAATGTTTCATTGTTGTGATATTATCTATTTCTGGAAGAATCTTTTATTATTCAACTACAGGTTTAAATGTTAAATTTGATAGTATAACTTGATTTAATGATGAATATAAATACTTCTCTGTATTTTTCCACACACCGAAGTGTCGTACTCTAGTACAGAGAAGTCATAATTATAATTAGATCATAATGATTTGAAAAGTCTTAGGTAGAAATAACTTTGCAAAGATCTGTTTGATAAACCTATTCTATTTTTCTTTATAATACAGTAAATTTCAAGTTGATCTTAAGACAAAATATTTATTTGAAAACCTAGAAATTGTCTCCATGATCAAATACAAGAGCATTATCAATACAAATGCAAATCCAAGAAATTCTAAACTATTCAGTTTTGATTTCTTTTAAAACTACATCTAATACAAAGCTTTGGTTAAAAGCTAAACTATTGCAATTTGTTTTCAAATAGATATATAACTATGTTAAACTAACTACTTGATCATAGAAAACAAAGTAATCTTAACATATAAATCTCTGTATAAACCCATGGTAGGTTATAGAAACAATTAAGGAGTTATGTATGATTATAACTCTTCTATCATTCATTTCATTATTAAGACAACTTAGTACATAGAGTTTCCTATCTATGTATACGAAGTACCTAGAATATATACATAAACATTATTTTAATAGGGTAAAAACAAAGTTTATTTCCATTTCAACTCTCAAATAATTTAAGAGCAAGGTCGTAGACCCTTCATTTACCATAAAATATCACTTAGTATTAACGTGAGTATCTCCTCACAGAGCTTGTCATACTCTATAAAATAATGCTGAAACAAGTTACGGTTCTTGCGAATAACAAATATAACTAATGCAATACATGAAATATTGATACGATTCACTGTTTAAAACATTACTTCGAAGGTCAAAAACCATGTATCGAAATCAAGTCTTAAGGCTAGGATTAATACATGCAGGTTCCAGAATTAAAATAAAGACATTTTATCACACAGTATAAAGTATACAGTATGGGTCAGCTTAAACCTAAAATTTCATAACTCGATTGTTACAAGTAAGGGTTCGGTACAGGTACCATGTATTACAACTATTATTTAAACAAACAAAATTGTAAGCCAGTAAGAGGGCACGCATAGGTTTAGCGTTCGAGTCTCGACTCACCCAACCTACTAGTTAGACATACTTTTCTTTCCTTTAAAAACTTAAAAATGCATAAAGAAGAGTTGGGTACGAAACCTGTAACAACACAACCATCGAATTATCAACGTATTAAAACATTTAGGGTTAGTGTTTTAACCCAGCATTTCATTCGTAACTAGAAACACATTTACTATCCTTAATACATTAACGCTGGACATTCATACAAGAGCTTCGAGAAAGCCGTAAGCCCAGTTTCAACAATAAACACTTTTTACACAGTAATAACACATAAGTCACTCTTATGAAACCATAACTTCTTTATTTACAAATAGTATTTGTAAGAAGTGTTGAGAAACCAATGTGAGCTCAAAAGCTCGAGGGTCAAGCCATCTCAGTCTTAAATTTTTCCATACGGCTTACAAAGTGGGAAAAAACCCAACAGTAAAATAAAGAACAAATTCAAACACGAGTTCGAACTGCAACTCGTTGAGGAGCTCAGACTGGTAGCAAAGTATTTCACCACCTTTTTCACTACAAAGAGTCACAACTAGGGTTGCCAAAAAGGAACCACCGAGGCTTACCCATGTTTACGCACCATAGCCATAGCCAGTAAGTAACAAACCTCTCAAAGGTTGAAGAAACCCGTCACTCAAAAACCAAAAACCAAAAACTGTTCGTGGTTAGTAATTTAGAAGCAATACTACTTAAAATAACAAATGGTTAACACTGTAAGAGATTAGGTAAGTTGTATTTACCTTCTCATTGTGATCGTAAGCTCGACCTGAGAACAACCATCAAAACCCTAGAGCACCGCACGATTTTTCTTCAAACCCTAATACCTTGGAAGGCTGTCGGCCTCTTTGCTGAGCCAAACCAACTGAAAAATGAAATTAAGGAATGAGTTAATGTTTTACAAGTTAGGGTCTTCACAAACTTCAATTCTATCACATGGTCCATATCCAAATGGAACGCCACATGGAAAATCCACTAAGAAGCATGGTTAATGGCGTTAATGCTACCCTCTATCGAGGCAAACCATTCACCTGCCAACCATAATTCCATACCAACTCTTTAAACAATGTCACCTTCATTTAAATGCCGAGATGCCTCATAACTATTGATAATCTTTTACATGATACAAGTTCCCAATCATGAGCATGAGGATTCAGTCCCATCACCTCATTTAACCCCTACATAATAAGTTTATAATAATTGTATATCCACGTAAGTATTAAGTCAAACCATAGCTCGTAGGCAGCATAATGAACTTAATATAATTCTTTGGTTCACAATATAATCAATTATATTTATACATGTACGTTGTCACTTAGGGTAGAGACACTTGTAAGCATTTATATATAAACGATATCCTCATATATCCTTATCCTTTAGTTAGGGTATAAACATTTGGCTTATAAATAAATGAAGGTTTTGAATTAATAATTATAAAATAAATAATTATATAAACCATGCCAAATATATTTGGAGCATTAGATCTTAGGGTTATAAAAATACATAAATGGCGGATTCATTAAGAAGAGTAATCCTACATCAAATCGTATCATGATTTTGTTAACATACAACTAGAACGTTATAAGTTCATCCTTTGATCAAGTCACAATTTTTGTCTCCAACCTGGAATAACTGGGTTAAATATCTCACTTGTAAACCTGTCATAGTAAAAGTAAGTACGTTAGATTTTGAAAGCTAAGTAAGCCCTGGGTCACCCATAGGACCCCTTCCAAAAGAAAATTCAAACTGTCAGCTTGCAAATTGATCTTTAAAAGAGCTTACATAAACATCAAAAGGTCGACTTATTTAAGCATTGTAGAAGTAAAAATTTAGCCACTTATAAATGCACATTTAAGTTATGACTTAAATACATCAGTATAGATTTCGACACACTTTAAAAATTCAGTTCATAACTTTGCGACATACGAAAACCAGTTGACGACATTCAATGAATAAATATGTGTGGGTTTAAACAGAACTAGAGTGATATCAATGATTTTACTATCATTACCTTAAAATGCGCATACAAACACTAGTATTAAATGTTATGTAGAAAAAATTTAAAATTGGGTAACATTTGGGGATGTTACAGGATCTTAGAGAGAATATTATAGGAGGTATTGCAAAGAGATATCGGTCTGAAGAGGTCAATAGATCTCGGAGTTTTCTCTGTGGGTATTAAAGCGAGGAAGGAGGAATTGGTTGCCCCTCCTATTTTTTCTTTCTTCCTGGTCCAATTGAGCATATGTTTCAGATCCTCTTTGATAATATCCCAAGCAGCCCTGTAGAAGTTAATGGTAATCCCGTCAGGCCCTGGCGCTTTGTTAGTTTGAAGGGACCAGATGGCTTTCACAATTTCGTGTTCCAAAATCGGTTTGGAAAGCTCTCTATTTTCATTGTCCGAAACAAGATTAGGAATGTCAGAAAGGAGATCCGCTTGTGCTTCCGGATCTATTTTTCTACTGTCAGAGAAGAGCTCACTGAAGTGATTGAAAATATGAATCTTCAAATCCTCCTGCCCACTAATCTTCTCGCCGTTTTGATTCTTCAGCTCCTTAATAGCGTTCTGACAGTGGCGGGCCTTGGCTTGATTGTGAAAATATTTTGACTTGCTGTCCCCTCCCTTAAGCCACAACTGTCTAGACTTAACTCTCCATATTTCTTATTCATGTTTGGCTGCAGCTCCATTTTGTGATGCAGAATGGAAAGTTCCGATTGAAGACCGGTTTTGACAAGACTGGGATTTTTGTAGGATTGCTTGGCACAACACTTGAGCGCAGACCTCACAGCTCTGAGCTTGGATTCCCAGATGTAGCTGGGAGATCTAGATACGGATGCACAGAAGTATGTGCAAAGACACTTGTAGTACCCCACTGATCATCAAGATCACCAACATTCTGTTGAATTGCAGCTATAGATATGCAGTGCTCCGTATCTAGATCCAAATGCACGACCTGGTTTTAGCTAATCAATGAATTCTTTACTGGCCGTTTATCACAATCAATGGATTGTTTTGGTTCAAATGTGATTGTTGAGTAGTCATTGCATTATTCAGAAATAAGTTTAAATGATAGGTTATGATGTTTATATATATATATATATATATATATATGAAGAATGAGGAAGAAGATTAAATAGTTAAGATTATATTGTTCCTCTGATTAAATAAATGAATCTTAATGGTTATTACTGCATATAGTATCTTAATAAATTGTTTCCTAGATTTTTACAATAAACAAATGAAAAATGTAAAAATAGGTTATTAATTTTTAAAAGAAAATATTTTTTTCCGAAACTTTTCATTTATTCATTGTAAGATTTTTTTATTTTTATTTTTATTTTTATTTTTATTTTATTTTATTTATTTTATTTTTTCATTTTTTTTTTTCAGTTTTAGGTTTAGGTTATTGGATTTGTATATTTTAAATGTTTTAAAGGTAAGTAAAAACATTGAATCTATTTTTAGAATAAAAAAAATCATAATTTCAACAAAACTAATAATACCTCATTCCCACAAAAATTACAAAAAATACAAATAATGTATCATTTAACTTACTCCATTAAATTTTTGGAATAATAAAAAGAAAAACCGAAGTTACTTATAGTTAAAGCATCTCCTACGGGTCCATAGAGGAAGGGGTGGCCCCGACTAGTTATATAACTTAGAATTCAAAAGCAACATATTAAAGATTAAATGTTGAGGAGATATTTGGCTTTCTTCAAACTATCAATTGAAGATAACAAAAGCTTTATTTATTTTTGTTACTGCTATTTAAGAATTATTTATTTAATCTGATTTTGGTGTTGATTGTATCCAATGTTATTTGGAATTGTTATATATTTTGTGCAGGTTTATATTCCTATTTAATTTGTCATATAAATTCATTTTATTTATTGTGGTTATAGAATGTTACTTGGAGTTGGTATATACTTTGTATAGTTTTATATTGCTGTTTAATTTGTCGTATAGAATTATTTAATTTAGAATTCAAAAGCAACATATTAGAGATTAAATGTTGAGAAGATATCTGGCTTTCTTCAAACTATCAATTGAAGACAGCAAAAGCTCCATCGACTTTTGTTACTGCTATTTAATTTGTTGTATAGAATTATTTATTTAATCTAATTTTGGTGTTGATTGTATCCAATGTTATTTGGAATTGGTATACATTCTGTGTAGGTTTATATTCCTATTTAATTTGTCATATAGATTCATTTTATTTATTGTGGTTATAGAATGTTACTTGGAGTTGGTATATACTCTGTGTAGCTTTATATTGCTATTTAATTTGTCGTATAGAATTATTTCTTTATTTATTCAATCCAATTTTGGTGTCGATTGTATAAAATATTACTTGGAGTTCAAATATATTCGGTGTCTCACTTTATCCTGCTATTTAATTTGTTGTATTTATTTATTAATCCAATTTTGATGTTCATTGTATAGAATTATTTCTTTATTTATTCAATCCAATTTTGGTATTGATTGTATAAAATATTACTTGGAGTTCCGCTTTATCTTGCTATTTAATTTGTTGTATTTATTTATTTAATCCAATTTTGATGTTCATGGTATAGAATGTTACTTGGAGTTGGTATATACTCTTGTGTAGCTGTTTAGGTCCAAAGATGTCACAAATTATAAACATCAATAGTTCATGCAATTCATTCTCATTTTTTATAACTTATATAAGGTTGGTACTTTGAGCCATGAAGCCTTGTTAATTTGTTTACAAGAGAATTCTGTGTATAGGTGTTTTCATACGCTTTTTGCAACAATGTAAAAAAAAATTGAAAGTTTGATATTCTAGTTTGGAATGCTACTTTATCATTTAGTTTTACTATCATGTTATACTTTTTTTTTATGTCTTCTAATTGTTTTTTATCTTTAAGGAGGTTTTATATTTTAACAACCTAGAATCGAAGTTTTAAAATTTAGAATTAGAAGTTGAACCACTTGAGGATCAATTTGGATTAAAACTGGAATCGGAAATGAATCAGAGTGGTTTGATTTTAATGACTCAAACTCTTCAAAAATGCATAAACTTTTACAATTTTAATGAAAAAAAATATTAAAGATTTCAAGCTATGATTCCAAACCATTAGAAACAAAATATGCTAAGTCTACTCATGTATAACTATATACCATATAAGGGTTACATATATGAATCAAAATTGAAAATACATAATCATCAAAATAAGTGTCTATATTGGGATTATATTCATCAATAGCACCCTATTCCCCCCTCCTCTAGACCCTTTCCTCTACCTTGAATCTTGAAGTTGATCCTCTAAGGACATTAGTTAACACCCTACAATTTTGATGAAATTTCCTTATCCAAGTGTTGAAATAATGTATAAAAAGCTTCCCATGTTTAATAAGTGATGTTTTACTTCACTGAAGGGTACATTTTTATTAAGGTCATGATTCATGACAAAGGAATTCAATAAACTTCAACGATCATGCATCAACACCACCAATGTCAAGGCACACAGAGAGTTTGATGTGCTTGATTAAATTTGAATCCCTTACCGTCATTCATGATAGAATCCAGTGGAAACGTTGCAATCCTTAAATCCTGAAAAGACTATTAAGTCTATTGAATTCTGAATGGGATCTAAAATTCTATTTTTTTTCATATGAATTCCGATGAGGTTGGAACTATTATCAAACTGTGGGATCATGGGATATTAAAGAATACCCCGAATTTCACTAGATATTGATAAATACCTGTCAAAATCCTTTTGTTGATCCCCCCTCCCAATACATATTTCCAATTAAAAAAACATTATTTTTATGAGATATTTCTTATTTTTACTATACACCCCTTTTTATACACCCCAATACTTATAAATCCCCCATACCCTACTCCCCACCCCCCAATACCTACAATATATTGACCTTATTTTTCACAATTTAAATCTCCCCCTTTATAAATGAACATGATAATATATTGGTCAACAAGGTGAATCCCCCGTGTCTCAAACATCCTAAAACGATTAATGGTAATGTTAAAAGTTTAAGTAAAACGATAGAAAATGAAAGATAAGGAGAATTCCAACTTTTACTTTAAGGAATTAACATTACCGTTCAGTATTACTGACTTCAATGTCCCTTGTACAAAATTGGTCCAATTAAAAAAAATAAAAATAAAAACATATCTAGCCATGATGTGTGCACCCTAGGCAGATTTGGTTTATCTCAGTCGAGTTAATCCATGAAATTCCCAAGTAACAAGAAAAATGATGTAGAAAGAAGTATCATTAATAAAAATAGAAGTACATAGGAGATATCCAATAACATCGGGACTCCAATATCTTCCAAACTTACAAATCATTCTAAATGTCATATATATAAAAATACAAGGTCATCACATAACAGGGACCTCACTCAACCAATGTAACACACCCAAAATCCAAATTAGCATTTTTAGGGAATTTAAAGAACTTTTCACAATGACCCCTTAACTCATATGCAGTATTGCATATAAACACTTGTTCAATCATCAACATTTTCTCATTCCATAACACTTATACATTTCACATTATTAGCCATACTTGTATAAAGATTATTATTAATCCAATCTCTGGCTCCTTCCCTTCTGACAATTAGTTTATTTATACACAACAAACACCCTATAGTAATGTATGCGAAAAGTATAAACTTGTGTGATAGACATTTAATATTCTTTAATGAAAACACTCACCATTTAGATCACAATTATGAAGTGGAATAAAACACATAAGAAGCAAAGATGAGAGACCAATATATGTGGTTCACCCAAATCTATGGGCTACGTCCAAAAAGAAATGTCACATTACTATTTATCAAGATAGAGGGATTACATCCTGCAACACAGCTATTGCAAACTTACTTTCCACTTTCTAAAAGCTGGAAACATATAATATATAACAGGGACATTAATCAGGATCAAGTTATTTAACTATCCCTTCCTTAGACGCTCTCTCGATTCACTATGGCAGAGTAATTTCACAATATATAAAATAGAGACAAGTTGGATCAATCGCTAGCATAAAATTTGACAGAGAAAATCCAATGTTGGACCAAATCGTTGGCATATCAATCATTAGCCCAAATATTTGACAGAGATCCAATATTGGTCATATCAATCGTTAGCACAATATGTTGATGTATATGTAACTTCAGAATGTATTTCACATATATGTATATTGTATTCCTATATAGATGTTATTATTCCTCTATACGGAAGTGTCGTCATTTATATTGTGAGTGTCGTAACTTATACTTGATGGGTTATTAGACCACCTTGTTGGGGTCGGCCCTGTATAAGTCATGTGGGTCGAAGGGTTATTAGACCACCCTATTGGGGGTCGGCCCAGTCAGCATTATGTTATGTGGTTAAGTTCGAGCCTACATGAGTTATGTAAAAGGCAAGTCAAGTCAAGTATAAATAGAGTGCGGGAGGCACTCTATTTGATCACTCACTTCTCACTCATGCACTCAAGGAGGAGTGGCGCACTTATGGAGGAGGAGGATCTGCTGCTAGGTTATGTCTATCTCTTATGGTTGGGTTGTATCATTTCTCTATCTATCTCTGAGGAAGTTATTGGGGTTTTTCACCTTTATGGTTTTCCCCAAGTAAATCTTTGTGTCTCTTGTGTGCTTGCATTATTGTCTCCATGATTGATATGCTGTAGATATGATGTACATGTTGTTCTCTCAGTTAAGATCCTAGATCAGATTGAAGTAAATTCTGAAAATTTAACATGGTATCAGAGCTAGCATGAAAGAAGGCATGATATGGCATGTATGACACTTGTTGCACTTACGATGCTAGGGCTTGATATAGCAAAAACCAGCCATCGTAGAACTTTCACTATAAATCCGTTTTGGAGAAGTTTTCGGATATGAAATCGTTACAGGTCGAATTTTAAATCCTCATGTACCTTGTGTCCAAAGGACAACCTCTAATTCGTTGTACTTTGTGATTTATGATCTGTACAATATAGGGTTTCTGCCTCTTCCAGATCTGAGTCAAAATCAGGCGACTTTGGGAAAAAGGTCATAACGTGGTATGTCGTACAAGTGCGCTCTCCTGTATTATCCCATAAACAGGTCATGTTGCGACACTTGGAATAACTCTCTCTAAGAGAGTCCAATTGAGTTCAGACCTATCAGGATGGAAAGATAACAGGTCGAGCTATCTTAGGAAAATTTTTCAGAGGCCGAAGTTGAAACAGTGACACGTGGCACGCCGTACAAGTTAGCTCTCTTGTATTATCCCATAAACAGGTCACGTTGCGACACTTGGAATAACTCTCTCTCAGAGAATCCAATTGAGGTCAGACCTATCAGGATGGAAAGATAACAGGTCAGGCTATCTCAGGAAACTTTTTCAGACCCTGTGGATCAAAAATTTCAGAGTTACACTAGAAACAATCAGGTACATATTTCTATCAAAACATAATTATTTTTTAGTACCTTCATTCATGGATTCTGGAATTTAGGGCTTTGGAGAAAGTTGGAATTTTTGTAATCGGAGACCACGGCTGAATTCTACTCATCAAAATAAAAATTTAGATACCAAGATCAGAATTTTTGGTTGGGCAGAAGGCTGGTCTTGATCAGACCCTAGTTCAGGACTTTGATCAGAAAAGTGGAAAATTAGGGCTTCTGTAAAAATGGGAATTTTTGAAATCTGAGACCACGGCTGGAAGCTCCTCAGAAAAATAGAAGCTTAGAGCTTTGGATCAAACCTTTTGATTGGGCAGAAGAGTGGGATTCATCAAATCCCAGTTCAGGGTCACGTCCAATGAATCCGGAAGTTTCAAAGGAAAAATTGAGGAGTGAAACTTTGCAGTTTTCAAATTCTGAATATACCAGCTTGATCAGCTCATCAAGGCGCACATTTCTATCCTTTCGGAAGATTGAAATTCAAAGTTTGAATTTTTGGGGTTTCTCTGACAAACCCATATCCAGCTCTAGGTCCATTTTGTTAAATTTTGAGTATTAAATTACAATACTATAGGATCTTTGCTGAGAGAATAACATCTACAGTATATCAATGCATGACAATCATAATATGACAAGCATCACAAGCATCACAAGAATCAAAAGCATAGAGACAAGAGACACAGAGTTTCCGTGGGGAAAACCCTAAGGTGAAAAACCCCACAACTTCCTCAGAGATAGAGAGAGCAATGGCTCAACCAAAATACAACCAAATAACACTGAGATAGTCTCCTAGCAGATGATCCTCCTCCTCCTCACTAGTGCGCCACTTTTCAGAGAGAGAGATAGTTACTTTTCCGAGTGAGTAAAATAGAGATCTCCTATCTCTATTTATACTCACCTTTTTGCCCAGTGACCTACTGGGGCCGACTTGTCTACTTGAGTACATCCACATTATATTATATATTAATTAGGGCCGACCCCATAAGGTGGTCTAATAACCCATCGGCAAGTACACACACTTGCGACACTTGTCAATCCACATGATGACACTTCCTTATAGAGGAATAACACATCTCTTATAAGGGTACAATAAATATATATATAATATACTGATGAAATACATTCCGAAGTTACATATACATCAACACTCCCTTTTAACTAGGAAGGTATTTCTCGACACAGATTTGCTAGACAAGTCTTCTTCTCTGGATCATCGTCATCGATGCATCGTCATCGTCATCGTCACTGCTGCTGCTATCTCGTCCAATCTCTGTCTCTACTCGTCATAGGAAGTTCTACAGAGCCAGTCCTTTTTCATACTGGATGTAGGCCCACCACCTGCAGGTCTTCGTCATCACTGGCCATACTGTGGAATCCTCAGGACTTATTACGTGCGTCACAAAACCTCGAAAGAGCATCCCAGGATATTACGGGTACACAACTCCAACCTGTAGGATCTCCCAGGGCGCTATTACATGTGACCCCACCACAAAACCTTGAAAGAGCATCTCAGGATGTTACGGGTACACAACTCCGACCTGAAATCTCCCAGGGCACAAATTACATGTGGTCCACCACAAAACCTAGCAAGAGCATCTCAGGATGTTACGGGTACACAACTCCGACCTGAAATCTCCCAGGGCACAAATTACATGTGGTCCACCACAAAACCTAGCAAGAGCATCTCAGGATGTTACGGGTACACAACTCCGACCTGAAATCTCCCAGGGCACAAATTACATGTGGTCATGGAAAAACCTCGCAAGAGCATCTCAGGATGTTACGGGTACACAACTCTGACCTGAAATCTCCCAGGGCCCAAATTACATGCCATAGGACAAAACCTCGCAAGAGCATCTCAGGATGTTACGGGTACACAACTCCGACCTGAGATCTCCCAGGGCACAAATTATATGTCCTCCCAGAGCAATGTCTCGAAAGAGCATCCCAGGCTGTTACGGGTACACAACTTCGACCTATAGGATCTCCCAGACATGCTCATCTGCACAACCTGATCCACGGCCACAGAGTATCAACCTGACACTCACCATACATCATCCTGATGTACTCATGATCGTCCTGATCATCATCACTGCAACGTCCTGCTGCATGTCATCTGGAGCAACATCCTGAAGCTCGTCATCTATGATCATCCTGATCATCAATGCAACATCCTGCTGCATGTCATCTGAAGCAACATCCTGAAGCTCGTCATCCATGATCATCCTGATCATCACTGCAACATCCTGCTGCATGTCATCATATATGATCCACCTGATCATCAATGCATCTACTTGATGCACACCAAGTATCTACCTGATACATATCATCATACATGATCCTCCTGATCATACAATGTATCCACCTGATACAAATACAAATACATGATACATATCACCATACATGATCTACCTGATCATACAATGTATCCACCTGATACATATACAGATACATGGTCCAAGCATCCAACATGATGCATATACAAAAATACATACACATGATCCAACTGATCATATCCAGCAGAAACTAGAACATCATCCTGATGCTCATCATCCAGCGCTTACATCCACAGCCATGTGAAGGATCCTCCTTCCAACATGCTTGGAATGGCTTCAGCAAATGTGTCCATCACTTCTTCCTCGAAGTGTCCTCGATCTGAAGAACGCCAAGCCTCTCTCTGAAGTACTCGAACTTCACCCTGGCTAGTGGCTTTGTCAGCACATCTACAATCTGCTCGTCCGTCGCAACATACAGGAGCTTCACAGCTCCTCTCTGCACCATATCCCTGATATAGTGGTATTTGATCTCTATGTGTTTCGACCTGTCATGAAACACTGGGTTCTCGGACAACTTCACACAACTCTGGTTATCACAGAAGATACCAGTAGCCTCCAACGGGAGATCAAATAACTCAGACAGTAGCTTCCGTAGCCATACTGCCTCACAACTAGCTGAGCAGGCTGCAACATACTCTGCCTCAGCTGTACTCAGTGCTACGCAGGACTGCTTCCTGCTAAACCAAGAGATCACACCTGATCCCATACTAAAGCAACACCCAGATGTGCTCTTCCTATCTATAGCACTGCCATCCCAATCTGAATCAACATAACCCTGCAGGTTAAACTTTTGATTCGCCTCATACCTGAGCCCATAATCCACTGTACCCTTCAGGTACCTCAGAATATGCTTTACAACAACCAGGTGAACACTCCTCGGATCCGTCAGGAACTGGCTCAATGTGTTCACACCAAAGCAAATGTCTGGTCTCGTGTTCGTCAGGTACATCAAGGACCCAATCATCTGACGATACAAAGAGACATCAACCGGCTCAGATGAAGCATCACATAGAAGCTTCAGATTTGATGCCATAGGTGTGGCCATGGCCTTGCAATCCATCATCCCGAACCTCTTCAGGATCTCTACTGCAGACTTCCCTTGTCCAAGGAATATTCCATCACTCTGCCACATGCCAAAAACAAATAGTGCATCATCCCCAAGTTCCTCAACTCGAACTCGGCAACAAGCTTCCGTTACGTGTCGGCAATCAATCTATCCTCACCTGATACAAACAGGTCATCCAAATAGTAGTATCGCTGGATTTCCTTCCTCAACCTTGTAGAAAAGGTTGGAATCCGCTTTATTCTTGGTAAAGCCCAAGCTGGATAGAAAGCTGTCTATCCTACCATATCAAGTTCTGCACACATATATGACTACACCATGCTGTCTTGAAATCCATCTGGTGCATCTTCTATTTCATCACTTTTATATTTCTCAATGCTGCCATCTGCAACATGCTTGATCTGATAGTTCCATTTGGAAGTCATAACAAACTTCCCTTCACATCTTGGGACTACATCCCAAACATCATTCTTCATGATCGACGGATCATGGCCTTCCATTTCTTCATCCTAGATCCTGGGAACTTCAATATCTTCAATAGATATCTTTGTTGCTGGAACAAATGTTGTAGTTCTTCTTTTGTAGGTGATGGCATATGATCTTTCCTACACAAAAAGTTAAATTGCATGATTATAAACATCTCATAATTTTCAGAACAAATTCTTACACATAAAGAAATATGTCATACAGTCATGCAATTATCTTAGCCAATGCTTCAATACAACATTTATCCATATCCCGTAACTTTCTAGATGCCTTCCAATCTCTACCAGAACATTGTTAAGAGTGTGCACAACTCCCAACATGTCAGCAGAGAGGTTTCATTCTAGATAAGTAGAAATGGAATGTTGTACAGTGCCATAGGCCACTTACCCAACACATGCATATTAGTAGTATACTGTTCATTAATTCAATCATTCTAATATGCACAATACATATCCTAAGTCTAGGAACATGAGCATATACATCATTGAACAATTCTATTTAAGCAAACAAATATGAAAGAAAATTAAAACACTTATCTTTTTTTTGTTTGTTGGGTGGACTCCCTCTGAGTCTTTTCTTCCTTGCAGGAGCTGCTGGAGTCCTTCTACACCTTCTTGTTGTGGAATGTAGAGAGATGGACAACTCCCTCTGAATATCTGCACCCTTGCAGAAACCACTGGAGTGTGCTCCCTCTTGATCTTTGCTTCCTGGATTACCTGTTCTTGAACTCATATTCATCCTTGGTCCCTATGCATGCTTATTAGTATCATGATTGTGTTATCCTTGTGATCTCATACAAAATCATACATTCATTAAAACACAATAATCTCAAGTATGTATAGTCATGATCATTTCAAACAGAAATAATAAGCATTAGCATTCAAGGTTTATATAGGACTCTTATGGTTAGTCATATCATAAGAAACATAACATGTCTAAACCTGTAATTACTCAAACCTATGACTCTTCTGGTTAGTCATATTATTAATTAAGGTAAGACACATAATATGCATATGCCCATGATTATTCAAACTTATGACTTTATGAACAATCATCATCAATCATGCCATGCATACTTATATGATAGATCCTATGATATAAGAAACACATACCTGTTCACCATATTTGCTAGTTATGTCTAGCAATGTGTTCTTGTTCTCTTCAATGACCTGCATAACTCATTAGTTAACTTTTGCAAAACAAATTATACATACCTCTATGTGATCGATGACTATGGATGAATCTTTGTATTTATGTCACCATGGCATGTTCAGGTTGTCCCTTCAAATTGTACAAACCTCCCTCTTGCTCTCCAATCACTACTGCATCATCTATGGTCTTTCCCTTTGGCCACATTAGGACTTGGCCATCCACAAATGCAACCCTCATACCTTTTGCATCTAATGCAGAAATGGAGAGTAAGTTCTTCTTGAGCCCAGGTACATAAAGTACTTCCTTCATCTTCAGAGATTTTCCAGAATCTAGGTTGTAGGAGGCTTCACCACTTCCTTTGATTGGGTATTGATAATCATCCCCAAGTTTCACCTTATGGGGTGATTCATGTTCAGATAGGTTCACAAAAGATTCTTTGAATCCAGTCATGTGTTTGGATGCCCCGCTATCAATTAACCAATCATTACAACCATGGGAGATTGTACCTGTGAGAGCAGAGATCAGAACATACTCTTCTTCACTTGATGAGACATCATCACTATCACTTTTTGCCCTAGCCTTCTTCTTTGGAGGTTCATCATCTTCGGCAGCATGAGCATGAAACCTTCTTTTGCTGCCCTTCTTCTTCTTACTGGAGTTGTTGTTATTATCCCTTTTGTTCTTGGGACAATCTGAAGCAAAGTGACCCTTCTCATTGCATGTGAAGCATCTTAGGTCTTTCTTACTCTTTTGATGGAATCTTTTGTGGTGAGAGTGATCCTTCTTGGTTTTGCTTCTCTTGGTGTGAGCTGCAAGAGCTTGATCTTCTCCTCCCATCTTTTCCTCACGAGCTATGAGTCTAGCTTCTTCTTGAGAGCATTCTTCCCTCAATCTGTTGAAGGAGATCAATTTCTTCCTTGAACAAATTCCTTGAATAAAGGAATCCCATGACCTGGGTAGACCATTTAGAGTGGTCATCACCACTTCACCATTCTCCACCATTTCATCTACTGCTTCTAATTCTTCCTTGATCTGGGAGACCCTTGAAAAGTAAGATTGAATGGTTTCTCCATTCTGAAACTTCACTGCTTTCAATTGGTTCCGCAGGGTCATCTTCCGATTTATGTTCTTTCCTTCAAATAGCTTGGTCAAGGATTCAAACATCTCTTTGGGTGTCTTAAGAGAAGACACATGAGGTATGAGATGGTCTTTGATAGAATCAGCAATGATTCTCTTTTCCTTGACCAAGTTCTTCTTGTGCAATGCTTTGGCTTCTTCATCCTCTGGGATAGGGATGTCTTCTTTCACATATGAGTCCAACTCATTCTCTTCCAGGATTAACCCAATCCTATACTTCCAGGCTCGGAAGTTGTCAGCCCCTTCAAGCTTATCCTCAAGCTTAGTGTGGAGAGACATCTTTAAGAGTACTTCAAATGGAAATAGAAAAGATTTAGGACTTACCACTTGAAGTGCTGAAAACTGGATCTGGTCCCAGATTAGGGTTTGTCAGAGAAACCCTAAAAATTCAAAATGTGAATTTCAAAATTTCGAAAGGATAGAAAGATGCGCATTGGAGAGATGATCAGCCTAGTACATTCAGAATTTGAGATCAGCAAAGTCTTGCCCTTCAAAATTGCCTTTTTGTCCTCCCGGGTTCACTGGGAAGAGCCCTGAATTAGGGTTTGAGTTTCCCGGAGATCTACCCAGCCAAAAATCTCGATCCAAGGCTCTAACCTTTGATTTTTGCAAGGAGCTTCCAGCTGTGCCTTCAGTTTCTAGAAATTCCTATTTTTGTGGAAACCCTAATTTTTAGGGCCAAATCTGAAAATGCTCGGAACTGAATTCTGATTGGAGAGATAGATGCGCCTTGATGAGTAGATCCAATCTACTATACTGAATTTAAAAAATCTGTGGAGAGAAACCCAATAAACAAGGAATACAAGCTTCCGTCACTGCAAAAATGTCTTCTTCTCAGTTAGGCTCTGATACCATATTAAATTTTGAGTATTAAATTACAATACTATAGGATCTTTGCTGAGAGAATAACATCTATAGTATATCAATTCATGACAATCATAATATGACAAGCATCACAAGCATCACAAGAATCAAAAGCATAGAGACAAGAGACACAGAGTTTCCGTGGGGAAAACCCTAAGGTGAAAAACCCCACAACTTCCTCAGAGATAGAGAGAGCAATGGCTCAAACAAAATACAACCAAATAACACTGAGATAGTCTCCTAGCAGATGATCCTCCTCCTCCTCACTAGTGCACCACTTTTCAGAGAGAGAGATAGTTACTTTTCCGAGTGAGTAAAATAGAGATCTCCTATCTCTATTTATACTCACCTTTTTGCCCAGTGACCTACTGGGGCCGACTTGTCTACTTGAGTACATCCACATTATATTATATATTAATTAGGGCCGACCCCATAAGGTGGTCTAATAACCCATCGGCAAGTACACACACTTGCGACACTTGTCAATCCACATGACGACACTTCCTTATAGAGGAATAACACATCTCTTATAAGGGTACAATAAATATATATATAATATACTGATGAAATACATTCCGAAGTTACATATACATCAACACATTTCTTGCAAATCAAGTGGATTGGGTTAATCCTAGAAGAAGATGGATTGGTCACCTACATAAGTGAAGAAGTCCTTGTTTCAGAGGGAGATGAGGCTAAGGCCTTACATAAGAATATTACAAGCGATCTCGACAGGTATGACTCATCGAGGTATGTTTCGATATTTGTTCATTATTAAGTTTATGGTATGTTTTTCTTCATGTTATTACGGTTAGTACAATCTTGATTTTAGATTTGTCGTATCACCTTAACAAAATTATGAATGCATGACAGAAGATATTCATTGGTTAGGGTGTTGACACTTATGATTGTATTAATGCATTATGGTGTTGTATGAGGTTTATGTTGTCTACTAACATGAAAGGTACACCAAGAAAGAAAAATCATGTTCTGGTTCAAGAACATATGATCATGATGACATGAGGACAAAGATTCATCCATTGTCATGGATCTCATAGAAGATCCATTTACGAGGTATGTATAACTTGGTTTTATAATGGTTAACCTATGAGATATACAGGTTACTAACACAAGTCATTGAAGAAGAACAAGAAGACATCATGTGAGTATAACTAGCTAGCATGCTAAGCCAGGTATGTTTTTCCTATATCAAGATAGAATCCTACCTTGTGTTAGGATCTTATACTGTTGTGTTGTTGATAATGATTATTCATGAAGTCATAAGTTTGAATAATCATGGGTATATGCATATTATGTGTCTTACCTTAATTAATGATATGACTAACCCGAAGAGTCATAGGTTTGAGTAATTATAAGTTTAGACATGTTATGTTTCTTATGATTTGACTAACCATAAGAATCCTACATAAACCTTGAATGCTAATGCTTATTATTTCTGTTTGAAATGATCATGACTATACATGCTTGAGATCATTATGTTTTAATAGTATACTAATGAATGTATGATTTTATATGAAATCACAAGGATAACACATTCATGATACTAATAAGCATGTATAGGGACCAAGGATGAATATGAATTCAAGAACAGGGAATTCAAAAAGCAAAGATCAAGAGGGAGCACACTCCAGTTGTTCTTGCAAGAAAGCAAAGGAGCACACTTCAGTAGCTTCTGCAAGGATGCATATATTCAGAGAGAGTTGACCATCTTTCTACATTCCACAACAGAAAGGTGTAGAAGAAGCTACTTCAGCAGCTCCTGCAAGGAAGCAAAGACTCAGAGGGAGTCCACCCAACAAACAAACAAAGATAAGTATTTGAATTGTCATTACTTGCATATTTTATTGTTTAAATAATACTATTCAATAATGTATATACTGATGTTCCTAGAATTAGGTTGTGTATTATGCATATTAGAATAGTTGCATTGATGAACAGTATACTACTAATATGCATGGGTAAGTGGCCTATGGCACTGTACAACATTCCATTGCTACTTATCTAGAATGAAACCTCTTTGCTGACATGTTGGGAGTTGTGCACACTCTTAACAATGTTCTGGTAGAGATTGGAAGGCATCTAGAAAGTTACGGGATATGGATAAATGTTGTATTGAAGCATTGGCTAAGATAATTGCATGACTATATGACATATTTCTTTATGTGTAAGAATTTGTTCTAAAAATTATGAGATGTTTCTAATCATGCAATTTAACCTGTTTTGTAGGAAAGACCGTATATCTTCACCTACAAAAGGACTACAACATTTGTTCCAGCAACAAAGATATCTATTGAAGATATTGAAGTTCCCAGGATCTGGGATGAAGAAATGGAATGCCATGATCCTTCGATCATGAAGAATGATGTTTGGGATGTAGTCCCAAGACCTGAAGGGAAATTTGTTATGACTTCCATATGGATCTATCAAGATCAAGCATTCTGCAGACGACATCATAGAGAAATATAAAAGTGATGAAATAGAAGATACACCAGATGGATTTCAAGACAGCTTTCTTGAATGGTGTAGTTGAAGAAGAAGTGTATGTGGAGTAGCCACTTGGTTCTGAGACACATGAAAGGAAATCATATATGTGCAGAACTTGGCATGGTAGGATAGGAAACTTTCTATCCAGTTTGGTATTTACCAAGAATAAAGCAGATTCCAACCTTTACTACAAGGTTGAGGAAGGCAATCAAGTGATACTACTTTTGTATGCGGATAACCTGTTTGTTACAGGTGAAGATAGATTGATTGCCGACACGCAGCGGAAGCTTGCTGTCGAGTTCGAGATGAAGAACTTGGGGATGATGCACTATTTTTTTTTGGCATGGAGGTGTGGCAAAGTGCAGATGGAATCTTCCTTGGACAAGGGAAGTATGCAGTAGAGATCCTGAAGAGGTTCAAGATGATGGATTGCAAGGCCATACCTATGACATCGAATTTGAAGCTTCTTTGTGATGCTTCATCTGAGTCGGTTGATGTCTCTATGTATCGTCAGATGATTGGGTTCTTGATGTACCTGACGAACACGAGACCAAATATTTGCTTTGCTTTGAACACATTGAGCCAGTTCCTGACGGATCCGAGGAGTGTTCACCTGGTTGTTGTAAAGCATGTTCTAAGGTACCTAAAGGGTACAGTGGATTTTGGGCTCAAGTATGAAGCGAATCAAAAGTTTAACCTGCAGGGTTATGTTGATTCATATTGGGCTGGCAGTGCTGCAGATAGGAAGAGCACATATGGGTGCTGCTTCAGTAAGGGGTCAGGTGTGATATCTTGGTTTAGCAGGAAGCAGTCCTGCGTAGCACTGAGTACAGCTGAGGAAGAGTATGTTGCAGCCTGTTCAGCTAGTTGTGAGGCAGTATGGCTACGGAAGCTACTGTATGAGTTATTTGATCTCCCGTTGGATGCTACTGGTATCTTCTGTGATAACCAGAGTTGTGTAAAGCTGTTCGAGAATCCAGTGTTTCATGACAGGTCGAAACACATAGAGATCAAATATCACTATATCGGGGATATGGTGCAGAGAGGAGCTGTGAAGCTCTTGTATGTTGCGACGGACGAGCAGATTGCAGATGTGTTGACGAAGCCACTAGCCAGGGTGAAGTTCGAGTACTTCAGAGAGAGGCTTGGCGTTCTTCAGATCGAGGACACTTCGAGGAAGTGATGGACACATTTGCTGAAGCCATTCCAAGCATGTTGGAAGGAGGATCCTTCACATGGCTATGGATGTAAGCACTGGATGTTGATGAGCATCAGGATAATGTTCTAGTTTCTGCTTTGTATGATCAGTTGGATCATTTATATGTATATGTATGTACGCATCATGTTGGATGCTGGATATGATCAGTTGGATCATTTGTATGTATGTACGCATCATGTTGGATGCTGGATATGATCAGTTGGATCATTTGTATGTATGTACGCATCATGTTGGATGCTGGATATGATCAGTTGGATCATGTATGTACGCATCATGTTGGATGCTGGATATGATCAGTTGGATCATGTATGTACGCATCATGTTGGATGCTTGGACCATGTATCTGTATATGTATCAGGTGGATACATTTTATGATCAGGTAGATCATGTATATTGATATGTATCAGGAATGATCAGGTAGATCATGTATGTTGATGGAGACATTGTGTGGATCATGTATCTATGTATCAGGTGGATACACTATGTGTGATGATATATATATCAGGTAGATACTTGGTGTGCATCAGATGGATGCATTGTATGATCAGGATGATCATGGATGATGAGCTTCAGGATGTTGCTCCAGATGACATGCAGTAGGATGCTGCAGTGATGATGATCAGGATGATCATGGATGACGAGCTTCAGGATGTTGCTCCAGATGACATGCAGCAGGATGTTGCAGTGATGATGATTAGGATGATCATGAGTACATCAGGATGATGTATGGTGAGTATCAGGTTGATACTCTATGTCCGTGGATCAGGTTGTGCAGATGAGCATGTAATTCGGTGCCCTGGGAGATTTGCAGATAGTCTTTCGAGGTTTTTCCTATGGCATGTAATTCGGTTCCTTGGGATATCTGGCAAATGCTCTTTCGAGGTTTTGATCTAGGAGGACATGTAATTCGGTGCCCTGGGAGATCTGCAGATAGTCTTTCGAGGTTTTGCCTATGGCATGTAATTTGATTCCCTGGGATATCTGGCAGATGCTCTTTCGAGGTTTTGTCCTACGGCATGTAATTCGGTTCCCTGGGAGATCCGATAGGTTGGGCTGTGTGCCCGTAATCAGTCCTGGGATGCTCTTGCGAGGTTTTTCCATAACCACATGTAATTCGGTGCCCTGGGAGATCCTATAGGTAGAGCTGCGTGCTCGTAACAGCCTGGGATGCTCTTGCGAGATTTTGTGGTAGGGGTCACATGTAATAAGTCCTGGAGATCTGGACAGGATGAAAAAAGCCTCAGATGCTCTTTAGAGTTCTTTCTAGTCAAGAGACTCTTTTAAGGTTTTGTGATGCACGTAATCAGTCCTGAGGATTCCACAGTATGGCCAGTGATGATGAAGACTTGCAGGTGGTGGGCCTACATCCAGTATGAAAAAGGACTGGCTCTGTAGAACTTCCTATGACGAGTAGATTCAGAGATTGATTGAGATAGTAGAAGCAGTGACGATGATGATGTCTCGATGACGATTATCCAGTGACGATGATCCAGAGAAGAAGACTTGTGCTAGAAGACCTGTGCTGAGAAATACCTTCCTAGTTAAGAGGGAGTGTTGATGTATATGTAACTTCGGAATGTATTTCACATATATGTATATTGTATTCCTATAGAGATGTTATTATTCCTCTATATGGAAGTGCCGTCATTTATATTGTGAGTGTCATAACTTATACTTGATGGGTTATTAGACCACCTTGTTGGGGTCGGCCCTGTATAAGTCATGTGGGTCAAAGGGTTATTAGACCACCCTATTGGGGGTCGGCCCAGTCAGCATTATGTTATGTGGTTAAGTTCGAGCCTACATGAGTTATGTAAAAGGCAAGTCAAGTCAAGTATAAATAGAGTGCGGGAGGCACTCTATTTGATCACTCACTTATCACTCATGCACTCAAGGAGGAGTGGCGCACTTATGGAGGAGGAGGATTTGCTGCTAGGTTATGTCTATCTCTTATGGTTGGGTTGTATCATTGCTCTATCTATCTCTGAGGAAGTTATTGGGGTTTTTCACCTTTATGTTTTTCCCCAAGTAAATCTTTGTGTCTCTTGTGTGCTTGCATTATTGTCTCCATGATTGATATGCTGTAGATATGCTGTACATGTTGTTCTCTCAGTTAAGATCCTAGACCAGATTGAAGTAAATTCTGAAAATTTAACACAATATATGACAGAGATCCAATGCTGGACCAAATGGCTGGCATATCAATCGTTAGCCCAAATATTTGGCAAAGATCCAATACTGGTCATATCAATCATTAGCACAATACATGATAGAGATATAATACTGAACCAAAATTGTTGGCATATCAAAGTTAGCTCAATATATTGACAGAGATCTAATATTGGACCAAAAATGTTGGCATATCAAAGTTAGCACAATATATTGACAGAGATCTAATACTGGACCAAAAACGTTGGCATATCAAAGTTAGCACAATACATTGACAGAGATCTAATACTGGACCAAACACGTTGGCATATTAAAGTTAGCACAATATATTGACAGAGATCCAATACTAGACCAAAACGTTGGCATATCAAAGTTAGCACAATATATTGACAGAGATATAATACTGGACCAAAAACTTTGGCATATCAAAGTTAGCACAATATATTGACAGAGATCCAATACTGGACCCAAACGTTGGCATATCAAAGTTAGCACAATATATTGCCAGAGATCCAAGGCGTTCAATGATGGCATAGCGTTATGAATAGAGATCTACAGGAAGCATAACATATAGTGGAAATCCCCAATGCTTCATGGTAGTGATGTTATAAACTTATAGATCCTACAGGAATCACAGAAATTCAAGGTAGCAATAAAAAAAAAGCGATCAAAGCATTCAATGTTGGCATAGCATTAAAAACAGAGATCCAACACGAATTATCGAATGGTAGCGATCTCAGTGAACAGAGATCTACGGCAACATAACATATAGCGGAAGTCCCCAACGCTTCATGGTAGTGATGTTATAAACTTATAGATCCTACAGGAATCGCACAAATTCCACGGGGTCTTCACTAGGGGAGCAATATTATACCACGTCCGTTCATATTGGGGGTATTAATTAAACATGAAAACCATAACATTATATTGCCTATATATTTAGGGTGGTTAGGGTTATTTTATCTATTTATGCAATATACAATATGTTGGGGTATGTATTATGGTGCATTGCTTCCTAATGTCCCCCGAAATTGCTCTACGAGAGTGTGGGAGTCCACCGAAATTGCTCTGCAAGAGTGTGGTGAGAGTCCGCTGAAATTGCTCTGTGAGAGTGTTGTGAGAGTCCGTGGAAATTGCTCTGTGAAAGTGTGGTGAGAGTCCGCTGAAATTGCTCTGCAGTAGCTGGGTTTAAACCACTGACTTCCTTCTTTTGTTGTGCATAAACTTGTCAGCCATAAGCGGCGCATTAGGGTTTCGTGTGAAGAGGCAAAGGCTTGAAGGGAACCAGGGTTTCGTGGGTTTCAAGGTATACACATTTGTTAGAGTTGTCATGTAATATCCATAGTTGGATATTCTCAATAAGTTAGGGTTGAACCCATAATTTCTGAAATAACCCACATATCCGTAGATATAAAAATGATATATAAATTGATAAAATAAGATGATGTCTTTTACAAGATAGGCTTTCCCGTATTTATAATTGTTTAAAGGGTGTCTAATGCAACTCTTCATAAAGAGTTACACCATTTCACTAATTAATTATATTATTATATTATTCTTGTTTGTTGTTATTATTATTATTATTTCTATATATATATATATATGTTGATGTTTATTTTATTATTATTTTATTCATAACATTGCCTCTCTCTTAGAAAGGCTTTGTCCTCAAAGCCTTATAACATTGTCGCATCGTTCCTTGTGACGTCGTAGCTGACGAAACATGTCGGTAGAAACTTCAAGTGTAGAACATAACTTCCGATATGTTGACGGATCAATCTAGCCAGAATTGATTTGTTGCCGACTGTTGGGATTCTCTATTGATCTGTTGTCAGGTGCTTTGAGCACATTAGTACCATTATCTTTCGACAATTCCCACTTTTTAGGATACTGGTTT
The DNA here is from genome assembly GCA_027924585.1 of Larix kaempferi. NCBI lineage: Eukaryota > Viridiplantae > Streptophyta > Pinopsida > Pinales > Pinaceae > Larix > Larix kaempferi. The sequence continues at coordinate 5,215,120 of BSBM01000696.1, read as the reverse complement.
ATATGGTTGGGGTGTCGATAGGGAGTTATTGTTGTTTGTTTTTTTACAAGATTGTCTTCTTTCTGAACTGTGACGAGGACTGAATTTGTATTTGCTTCTTTTTTCTCAACGTAGAGTTTTGAGTCCAAGGGATTTGATGTCCTCTTTTGAATTGGCTCCAACTTATTATCTAACGAGTCTTTTTCTTTTTTAATATTTCGGGTCATTTCTTCTTGTGCTTTCTTATCATATTTAAGCTTCTGAATTTGATCCATTAGATCTTGTTTGTGCTTCTTGAGGTGACCATTTTCGTCAATGTTTTCTAATAGTTTCTTCTGAAGATCTTGATTCTCCTCTTCTAGCTTTTGATTCTGTTGTGCTTTATCCTTCGTCTTTTTTATTTGAAGAAGAAATTTTTGATTATGATGTCTTAAATGAGAGATCTCTTCTTCTTAATCTGTGACGATTTTGTCAAATTCTGACTGCATCTTTTGATCTGACTTCTGATTACCCTGTGAAATCATCTTTGATATATCCTTGAAGTCTTCAGATGTTGGAGCTTCTAAATCTGACTTTATTGTAATATCTTGAAATGTGATTCTCTTCTGCTTATAGGAAAAAGTAAGAAATTTCTTTTCAGCATTTAAAATGAAGGTCCCCAATGTTTTAATCCAAGGTAACCCCAAAACTATGTCACCATCATAACTCCATAAGGAACTAATAGTGAATTGAGATATGACCATATAATCTCCAACTTTCAATTCTAATCCACTTATTTGAAATTGCTTTCTGTCCCAAAGGTCTAGCCTCACTTATATTTGATTCAGGAATCAGTAAATAGTTAGCAGATTCAACACTAATATAATTATTTATTTCACAAGGGGCAATAGAAATGGTGACATCCTTCCCTGCAAGTGTCTCTTTAACTCTAAATAATATTGAGGCATTCATCAATGAGGTGCTAGGAAACCTTCCCTTCTTTTCAACATTAAAACCCATCTTCTTGAGTTTTCTTTGAAATTTATTCAATATCTCCTTCTCTTTTATAATAAACAATATTCAATATGATTCTTCTTCTAATATTATTTTCCCCTTAATATAAGTAAAATGGTGTATATTGGGTGGTTGGGAGGAATGATTGTTGCCTTCCCCACCTAGGTTCAAATCTCACTTTTGGTTTGTTGTTAGGGAATAAAACCAAACCCACTTCTCACAAAACCACGTGCACCTTAAAACCATGTGCGGTTTTCTCTTTTTTCTTTTACTTTCCCATATTTATAATTGTTTACAGGGTGTCTAATGCAACTCTTCATAAAGAGTTACACCATTTCACTAATTAATTATATTATTATATTATTCTTGTTTGTTGTTATTATTATTATTATTTCTATATATATATATGTTGATGTTGATCTTTATTATTATTTTATTCATAACATGTCAACTCTTAATTTATTTACAGTCATTCTGGTTTAGACACTGATAACGTTCCAATGTTGCTTGCATAGATATCCCCAATTGGGCGAATTTGGAAACTTCCATAATTTCTTGGAGATGCTTATCAGGTATGTTCATAAGCAAATTTTAATCTTTGTTTGTTTTGGGTTTTAGGCAATGTAATCGGGTTAAGGGTCTCATGTTGTATGTAATACCACGACAGGTCATTCCAGAGATGATGAATTAAGGTTGTAGAGATTTGAATATGATTTGTAATATGATTTTATCAGTAATACAAATGAATGATGTTAGACCCAGTTAAATTTTATGTGCCTTGTGTTATCTTTAATGTTTAATGCATGATTCAGATATTTGTTCCATGCATGATTGGATATACTTAAGCTAAATATTTTTTGATAAGGTGAATATGAACCTTGCTGCGATATGGTAAATGTGACCCTGATAGACTTATCCCTGTAGTTAACCCTCATCATTCCACACAGGTCTTGGCTATGCCTCCAATGAGACCTTCTCCTTCATGGGATTTAAAATGCCAACACATTATACTACATCAGCACCCTTTATTGGCCCCTGCAAGAACCCGGTCTCTATTTTTGAGCCAATAGTATGTATTAAGTTTTGATGTTTGTTCCACGTCATTGGATATGCTCAATTTTGGCATCATTCCTTCTTAGTTGCATTATGTATTATTGTCTAGTGTGTATTCTTAACATAACTTGATTACATGGCGAGTTACATTGTTTAGAGGAATTAATAATGCTCGCAATGTCCTTGATTGCAAGTTTTATGCACTTTATGGACAGTAGTATTATTTGGATGCACTAGGATTGAATCCAACTATACTTTGTAACATTACATGTTATTTTCGAAAAATATTGCAATTAGTGCCCATAACAATGGTGGAAAATTTTTATTTGTGGGTTCCTCTACAAATGAAGTATTTTTCTACCATCAGGTAATCTCTGCTATATTTGGCAATGGTGCACAAAAAGAAGGTACTATCTATAATTTTCTTTGTTTTTTATGTCTTCCTAATCATTTTGTGCATTTAATTGCAACATTATTTGAAACCCAATGATAAAACCTTAGAGCTAGTAGGGCACATAAATCTGGATGGGTTACTTCATGTAGTTCATTTCACAAATCATACATAGGTAAACAACTTCACCCAACTTTATCAAATCGATAATCTCTATTTTTAGGTCTTTGCTTATTTTCTTTTAAATATTTTCAATTTAATTATTATAAATTAATTATAATCATCAATTACTAAGGATGTGCTAAAATGACCTAGATTTTCTTATAATACCTACATCCTAAGAAACAAACCAAAGCTTCATTGTGCTCTAACCTACAGTTCTTTGATACCAAATGTAACACTTAATTTCTTAATTCCATTTTAGTCAAAATGTAATATTTCATTTCTTACATGCCATTTTAATTTTACACTGGAATATTGTAAGAAAATGACTTAATATAGATTTCAGATCCTTTTAAGATGGAATTTCACTATAGGAAATAACAAAAATTACTAAAATGTAATTCTAGTAGAATTAAATTATAAGACAAATACTCTCCTAGGATTTAACCATTAACAACTTGGATTAAAAATGATTGAAAAGGAAGAATAACTCACCTAGTTATTAGTAGCTCATGAGTCCGGTACATTTTCCATCCATGCATGGGAAATTGCATGAACATGAGGACTCTTCTCCTATCCTAAACCTTACCTAAACCCTCAACATGACTATTTGAGGCCCCTTATCCCACAACCTCCATCCTTCAAGCAACTATGAAGAAATATCTAAACAATCTCAAGCAAATTACCAATAAATCTCATACTCTGGAGCAATGAAAGAAAAGAAAAAAACACTAGACAAAGAAGAGGGAGAGAGAAAACATGAGACTATGAGGGGCACCATGTCTATTATGCACCAGGGTTTGTGCCTCTCCACTAGATGCATGCTTGAGTGTGTTTGTAAAACGCTTGGTTGCATACACCTATGTCTGTAGTACACACAGTGTGTCTGTCCTGCAGTTGGATGCACGCACATGTTTTGGGTGTATGCTCAGGTGTTCCTGTCCTACACTTTGGTGTGTGTAGTGTGTACCCACAACAAGTGTATGCATGGGTGCATCTGTCTCACAATCAAGTGTAGGATGAAGCACCATAACCTCTTAGGGGACACACTCTGTCCCCCAAAATAAAATTTGGGGTGCGTCCCTTATGATAGTGACATCCCAGTTTGTTATGGTGGTGTTGACCTTGTAGTAATATGTGATAAATTTGTGGCCCATTAGATACATATATCCCATGTTTAGGTGAAATATATGAAGTCATTGGCTCTGTGTTAGAAAATTAGGACCATCATAGATTAAAAAGATCTCAACCTATATCCACAGTAAGAAGAATTTATATGTGGGTAATGGAACAAACTAACACACAATTTTTCATATGGCATTTTATGTCTTGATTCCAAAATGGTATGATGTTGAGCAAATAAAGAAGAGGCCAAATTCTAGTGACAGAGAGGTCATGAAGGGATTCATGATAGCAGTACAGAAGATTTATGGTCCAAATATAGAGGAAGCATCTTTATCTGAATTCAATTTGACCAATTTCCGAGGGTCCTAAAGATGAGAGGTTAAACCACTTCTCCCTGAATAATTAATATACAATCCTTGATATTCGTTCCATATTTCCTTTCTTATAGATTCCATTTTTTCATTACCGATCAACAATTCCATAATTCAACAAAAGAGGAGATGACATACCGATCAAATACCACATCTTCTCAATCAAGCATGTATGTTGTTAGCATAGAGGACATTTTTTACTATCAATTTTGTATCACATGGATCTGGGACTGAATGTTAGATAATGTAGACCAGGGATTCTATTAGAGTTTAATTTGTTGATTTGAAGACAATAGTATGGATTCTAGTAGAAGGAACAATCTCCAATCTCTCCTTTAAGAAAATTTGGGCACACTTTTGGTAACCTGGGCTAGTTGTGGAAAAATATCAGTAGGAAGCAAGTTGGTTTAGCAAGTCTAGGCGTTGTTCAAGTAGTTATGTGAATGCTGGAGTAATTCTAGGATCTTTTCCCACATTCTAAATCCCGACTACCTTGTTATTAGTCATAACCAACAATATGAAGGCATTTTATTGTCCCAAGCATCTTTGGGAACATTTCTAGACACTCCTCTGGCCCAAAAAATAGTTAAAAGGAAAAATCTCAATCCTGGGTTGAGTACAAGCAATTATGGGAGGTCAACCATCATGAAATCAACATTAAAAGTAAACTTGGGCACTATTACACCATCCAACAACAATAAACATCATGGTTACTAAATATATGATAATTCTTGGTAGGTTTATGGACCAACACAAATGTTTGAGGTATCATGGGTGCATTCTAGGTTGATCTTAACATATGGAAGCCACATTCAGATCTTCAATCATTAGTAATATCCCTAAAACTCAATTCCGAGCAAGTATATTAGGTGAAACTAGCAAGGAGAAGCCTCAAAAATCAATTTTGGATGCAATTTTGAAGGTTCTATATATTCCAACAAGATTTCAAGTAGATGTTGAGAAATTCTAGGAACTTTTCATGAATGTGTAAATAGACGTAAAAATTATATCTGGGTTGAATATGAGCTTGTTCTAAGATTTTTTGGACATTTACCAGCCTCAATCAGTCCTAATAGAGCATGTTTGATAGTCTCAAAACATGGACCGACATAAAAACCAATTATGGTCAATGTTGAGTAGTGTTACTGCCATTTTGGCATGGGTATCCTTAAATGTGGCAAAGAGGGTCAAAATGCCCTGGTTGCAGTAAAGAGTATTGTTTGTTGAAGTCCAGAATATTCTGAGCATATAAAACAATTAGATACAACAATTAACATGATTTATGGACACTTTGGGGTTGTTCTAGGAAGTCTAACAAGTCAACTCCAGTCAAAGCAACAACATGTGTCCCTTCTCTTTTGTTCTGCTTCCATAGCTACGCCATTTGGGTCCACGATGTTGAGGGGCTGGATAAGTATTTGAATTGTCATTACTTGCATATTTTATTGTTTAAATAATACTATTCAATAATGTATATACTGATGTTCCTAGAATTAGGTTGTGTATTATGCATATTAGAATAGTTGCATTGATGAACAGTATACTACTAATATGCATGGGTAAGTGGCCTATGGCACTGTACAACATTCCATTGCTACTTATCTAGAATGAAACCTCTTTGCTGACATGTTGGGAGTTGTGCACACTCTTAACAATGTTCTGGTAGAGATTGGAAGGCATCTAGAAAGTTACGGGATATGGATAAATGTTGTATTGAAGCATTGGCTAAGATAATTGCATGACTATATGACATATTTCTTTATGTGTAAGAATTTGTTCTAAAAATTATGAGATGTTTCTAATCATGCAATTTAACCTGTTTTGTAGGAAAGACCGTATATCTTCACCTACAAAAGGACTACAACATTTGTTCCAGCAACAAAGATATCTATTGAAGATATTGAAGTTCCCAGGATCTGGGATGAAGAAATGGAATGCCATGATCCTTCGATCATGAAGAATGATGTTTGGGATGTAGTCCCAAGACCTGAAGGGAAATTTGTTATGACTTCCATATGGATCTATCAAGATCAAGCATTCTGCAGACGACATCATAGAGAAATATAAAAGTGATGAAATAGAAGATACACCAGATGGATTTCAAGACAGCTTTCTTGAATGGTGTAGTTGAAGAAGAAGTGTATGTGGAGTAGCCACTTGGTTCTGAGACACATGAAAGGAAATCATATATGTGCAGAACTTGGCATGGTAGGATAGGAAACTTTCTATCCAGTTTGGTATTTACCAAGAATAAAGCAGATTCCAACCTTTACTACAAGGTTGAGGAAGGCAATCAAGTGATACTACTTTTGTATGCGGATAACCTGTTTGTTACAGGTGAAGATAGATTGATTGCCGACACGCAGCGGAAGCTTGCTGTCGAGTTCGAGATGAAGAACTTGGGGATGATGCACTATTTTTTTTTGGCATGGAGGTGTGGCAAAGTGCAGATGGAATCTTCCTTGGACAAGGGAAGTATGCAGTAGAGATCCTGAAGAGGTTCAAGATGATGGATTGCAAGGCCATACCTATGACATCGAATTTGAAGCTTCTTTGTGATGCTTCATCTGAGTCGGTTGATGTCTCTATGTATCGTCAGATGATTGGGTTCTTGATGTACCTGACGAACACGAGACCAAATATTTGCTTTGCTTTGAACACATTGAGCCAGTTCCTGACGGATCCGAGGAGTGTTCACCTGGTTGTTGTAAAGCATGTTCTAAGGTACCTAAAGGGTACAGTGGATTTTGGGCTCAAGTATGAAGCGAATCAAAAGTTTAACCTGCAGGGTTATGTTGATTCATATTGGGCTGGCAGTGCTGCAGATAGGAAGAGCACATATGGGTGCTGCTTCAGTAAGGGGTCAGGTGTGATATCTTGGTTTAGCAGGAAGCAGTCCTGCGTAGCACTGAGTACAGCTGAGGAAGAGTATGTTGCAGCCTGTTCAGCTAGTTGTGAGGCAGTATGGCTACGGAAGCTACTGTATGAGTTATTTGATCTCCCGTTGGATGCTACTGGTATCTTCTGTGATAACCAGAGTTGTGTAAAGCTGTTCGAGAATCCAGTGTTTCATGACAGGTCGAAACACATAGAGATCAAATATCACTATATCGGGGATATGGTGCAGAGAGGAGCTGTGAAGCTCTTGTATGTTGCGACGGACGAGCAGATTGCAGATGTGTTGACGAAGCCACTAGCCAGGGTGAAGTTCGAGTACTTCAGAGAGAGGCTTGGCGTTCTTCAGATCGAGGACACTTCGAGGAAGTGATGGACACATTTGCTGAAGCCATTCCAAGCATGTTGGAAGGAGGATCCTTCACATGGCTATGGATGTAAGCACTGGATGTTGATGAGCATCAGGATAATGTTCTAGTTTCTGCTTTGTATGATCAGTTGGATCATTTATATGTATATGTATGTACGCATCATGTTGGATGCTGGATATGATCAGTTGGATCATTTGTATGTATGTACGCATCATGTTGGATGCTGGATATGATCAGTTGGATCATTTGTATGTATGTACGCATCATGTTGGATGCTGGATATGATCAGTTGGATCATGTATGTACGCATCATGTTGGATGCTGGATATGATCAGTTGGATCATGTATGTACGCATCATGTTGGATGCTTGGACCATGTATCTGTATATGTATCAGGTGGATACATTTTATGATCAGGTAGATCATGTATATTGATATGTATCAGGAATGATCAGGTAGATCATGTATGTTGATGGAGACATTGTGTGGATCATGTATCTATGTATCAGGTGGATACACTATGTGTGATGATATATATATCAGGTAGATACTTGGTGTGCATCAGATGGATGCATTGTATGATCAGGATGATCATGGATGATGAGCTTCAGGATGTTGCTCCAGATGACATGCAGTAGGATGCTGCAGTGATGATGATCAGGATGATCATGGATGACGAGCTTCAGGATGTTGCTCCAGATGACATGCAGCAGGATGTTGCAGTGATGATGATTAGGATGATCATGAGTACATCAGGATGATGTATGGTGAGTATCAGGTTGATACTCTATGTCCGTGGATCAGGTTGTGCAGATGAGCATGTAATTCGGTGCCCTGGGAGATTTGCAGATAGTCTTTCGAGGTTTTTCCTATGGCATGTAATTCGGTTCCTTGGGATATCTGGCAAATGCTCTTTCGAGGTTTTGATCTAGGAGGACATGTAATTCGGTGCCCTGGGAGATCTGCAGATAGTCTTTCGAGGTTTTGCCTATGGCATGTAATTTGATTCCCTGGGATATCTGGCAGATGCTCTTTCGAGGTTTTGTCCTACGGCATGTAATTCGGTTCCCTGGGAGATCCGATAGGTTGGGCTGTGTGCCCGTAATCAGTCCTGGGATGCTCTTGCGAGGTTTTTCCATAACCACATGTAATTCGGTGCCCTGGGAGATCCTATAGGTAGAGCTGCGTGCTCGTAACAGCCTGGGATGCTCTTGCGAGATTTTGTGGTAGGGGTCACATGTAATAAGTCCTGGAGATCTGGACAGGATGAAAAAAGCCTCAGATGCTCTTTAGAGTTCTTTCTAGTCAAGAGACTCTTTTAAGGTTTTGTGATGCACGTAATCAGTCCTGAGGATTCCACAGTATGGCCAGTGATGATGAAGACTTGCAGGTGGTGGGCCTACATCCAGTATGAAAAAGGACTGGCTCTGTAGAACTTCCTATGACGAGTAGATTCAGAGATTGATTGAGATAGTAGAAGCAGTGACGATGATGATGTCTCGATGACGATTATCCAGTGACGATGATCCAGAGAAGAAGACTTGTGCTAGAAGACCTGTGCTGAGAAATACCTTCCTAGTTAAGAGGGAGTGTTGATGTATATGTAACTTCGGAATGTATTTCACATATATGTATATTGTATTCCTATAGAGATGTTATTATTCCTCTATATGGAAGTGCCGTCATTTATATTGTGAGTGTCATAACTTATACTTGATGGGTTATTAGACCACCTTGTTGGGGTCGGCCCTGTATAAGTCATGTGGGTCAAAGGGTTATTAGACCACCCTATTGGGGGTCGGCCCAGTCAGCATTATGTTATGTGGTTAAGTTCGAGCCTACATGAGTTATGTAAAAGGCAAGTCAAGTCAAGTATAAATAGAGTGCGGGAGGCACTCTATTTGATCACTCACTTATCACTCATGCACTCAAGGAGGAGTGGCGCACTTATGGAGGAGGAGGATTTGCTGCTAGGTTATGTCTATCTCTTATGGTTGGGTTGTATCATTGCTCTATCTATCTCTGAGGAAGTTATTGGGGTTTTTCACCTTTATGTTTTTCCCCAAGTAAATCTTTGTGTCTCTTGTGTGCTTGCATTATTGTCTCCATGATTGATATGCTGTAGATATGCTGTACATGTTGTTCTCTCAGTTAAGATCCTAGACCAGATTGAAGTAAATTCTGAAAATTTAACACAATATATGACAGAGATCCAATGCTGGACCAAATGGCTGGCATATCAATCGTTAGCCCAAATATTTGGCAAAGATCCAATACTGGTCATATCAATCATTAGCACAATACATGATAGAGATATAATACTGAACCAAAATTGTTGGCATATCAAAGTTAGCTCAATATATTGACAGAGATCTAATATTGGACCAAAAATGTTGGCATATCAAAGTTAGCACAATATATTGACAGAGATCTAATACTGGACCAAAAACGTTGGCATATCAAAGTTAGCACAATACATTGACAGAGATCTAATACTGGACCAAACACGTTGGCATATTAAAGTTAGCACAATATATTGACAGAGATCCAATACTAGACCAAAACGTTGGCATATCAAAGTTAGCACAATATATTGACAGAGATATAATACTGGACCAAAAACTTTGGCATATCAAAGTTAGCACAATATATTGACAGAGATCCAATACTGGACCCAAACGTTGGCATATCAAAGTTAGCACAATATATTGCCAGAGATCCAAGGCGTTCAATGATGGCATAGCGTTATGAATAGAGATCTACAGGAAGCATAACATATAGTGGAAATCCCCAATGCTTCATGGTAGTGATGTTATAAACTTATAGATCCTACAGGAATCACAGAAATTCAAGGTAGCAATAAAAAAAAAGCGATCAAAGCATTCAATGTTGGCATAGCATTAAAAACAGAGATCCAACACGAATTATCGAATGGTAGCGATCTCAGTGAACAGAGATCTACGGCAACATAACATATAGCGGAAGTCCCCAACGCTTCATGGTAGTGATGTTATAAACTTATAGATCCTACAGGAATCGCACAAATTCCACGGGGTCTTCACTAGGGGAGCAATATTATACCACGTCCGTTCATATTGGGGGTATTAATTAAACATGAAAACCATAACATTATATTGCCTATATATTTAGGGTGGTTAGGGTTATTTTATCTATTTATGCAATATACAATATGTTGGGGTATGTATTATGGTGCATTGCTTCCTAATGTCCCCCGAAATTGCTCTACGAGAGTGTGGGAGTCCACCGAAATTGCTCTGCAAGAGTGTGGTGAGAGTCCGCTGAAATTGCTCTGTGAGAGTGTTGTGAGAGTCCGTGGAAATTGCTCTGTGAAAGTGTGGTGAGAGTCCGCTGAAATTGCTCTGCAGTAGCTGGGTTTAAACCACTGACTTCCTTCTTTTGTTGTGCATAAACTTGTCAGCCATAAGCGGCGCATTAGGGTTTCGTGTGAAGAGGCAAAGGCTTGAAGGGAACCAGGGTTTCGTGGGTTTCAAGGTATACACATTTGTTAGAGTTGTCATGTAATATCCATAGTTGGATATTCTCAATAAGTTAGGGTTGAACCCATAATTTCTGAAATAACCCACATATCCGTAGATATAAAAATGATATATAAATTGATAAAATAAGATGATGTCTTTTACAAGATAGGCTTTCCCGTATTTATAATTGTTTAAAGGGTGTCTAATGCAACTCTTCATAAAGAGTTACACCATTTCACTAATTAATTATATTATTATATTATTCTTGTTTGTTGTTATTATTATTATTATTTCTATATATATATATATATGTTGATGTTTATTTTATTATTATTTTATTCATAACATTGCCTCTCTCTTAGAAAGGCTTTGTCCTCAAAGCCTTATAACATTGTCGCATCGTTCCTTGTGACGTCGTAGCTGACGAAACATGTCGGTAGAAACTTCAAGTGTAGAACATAACTTCCGATATGTTGACGGATCAATCTAGCCAGAATTGATTTGTTGCCGACTGTTGGGATTCTCTATTGATCTGTTGTCAGGTGCTTTGAGCACATTAGTACCATTATCTTTCGACAATTCCCACTTTTTAGGATACTGGTTTATATGGTTGGGGTGTCGATAGGGAGTTATTGTTGTTTGTTTTTTTACAAGATTGTCTTCTTTCTGAACTGTGACGAGGACTGAATTTGTATTTGCTTCTTTTTTCTCAACGTAGAGTTTTGAGTCCAAGGGATTTGATGTCCTCTTTTGAATTGGCTCCAACTTATTATCTAACGAGTCTTTTTCTTTTTTAATATTTCGGGTCATTTCTTCTTGTGCTTTCTTATCATATTTAAGCTTCTGAATTTGATCCATTAGATCTTGTTTGTGCTTCTTGAGGTGACCATTTTCGTCAATGTTTTCTAATAGTTTCTTCTGAAGATCTTGATTCTCCTCTTCTAGCTTTTGATTCTGTTGTGCTTTATCCTTCGTCTTTTTTATTTGAAGAAGAAATTTTTGATTATGATGTCTTAAATGAGAGATCTCTTCTTCTTAATCTGTGACGATTTTGTCAAATTCTGACTGCATCTTTTGATCTGACTTCTGATTACCCTGTGAAATCATCTTTGATATATCCTTGAAGTCTTCAGATGTTGGAGCTTCTAAATCTGACTTTATTGTAATATCTTGAAATGTGATTCTCTTCTGCTTATAGGAAAAAGTAAGAAATTTCTTTTCAGCATTTAAAATGAAGGTCCCCAATGTTTTAATCCAAGGTAACCCCAAAACTATGTCACCATCATAACTCCATAAGGAACTAATAGTGAATTGAGATATGACCATATAATCTCCAACTTTCAATTCTAATCCACTTATTTGAAATTGCTTTCTGTCCCAAAGGTCTAGCCTCACTTATATTTGATTCAGGAATCAGTAAATAGTTAGCAGATTCAACACTAATATAATTATTTATTTCACAAGGGGCAATAGAAATGGTGACATCCTTCCCTGCAAGTGTCTCTTTAACTCTAAATAATATTGAGGCATTCATCAATGAGGTGCTAGGAAACCTTCCCTTCTTTTCAACATTAAAACCCATCTTCTTGAGTTTTCTTTGAAATTTATTCAATATCTCCTTCTCTTTTATAATAAACAATATTCAATATGATTCTTCTTCTAATATTATTTTCCCCTTAATATAAGTAAAATGGTGTATATTGGGTGGTTGGGAGGAATGATTGTTGCCTTCCCCACCTAGGTTCAAATCTCACTTTTGGTTTGTTGTTAGGGAATAAAACCAAACCCACTTCTCACAAAACCACGTGCACCTTAAAACCATGTGCGGTTTTCTCTTTTTTCTTTTACTTTCCCATATTTATAATTGTTTACAGGGTGTCTAATGCAACTCTTCATAAAGAGTTACACCATTTCACTAATTAATTATATTATTATATTATTCTTGTTTGTTGTTATTATTATTATTATTTCTATATATATATATGTTGATGTTGATCTTTATTATTATTTTATTCATAACATGTCAACTCTTAATTTATTTACAGTCATTCTGGTTTAGACACTGATAACGTTCCAATGTTGCTTGCATAGATATCCCCAATTGGGCGAATTTGGAAACTTCCATAATTTCTTGGAGATGCTTATCAGGTATGTTCATAAGCAAATTTTAATCTTTGTTTGTTTTGGGTTTTAGGCAATGTAATCGGGTTAAGGGTCTCATGTTGTATGTAATACCACGACAGGTCATTCCAGAGATGATGAATTAAGGTTGTAGAGATTTGAATATGATTTGTAATATGATTTTATCAGTAATACAAATGAATGATGTTAGACCCAGTTAAATTTTATGTGCCTTGTGTTATCTTTAATGTTTAATGCATGATTCAGATATTTGTTCCATGCATGATTGGATATACTTAAGCTAAATATTTTTTGATAAGGTGAATATGAACCTTGCTGCGATATGGTAAATGTGACCCTGATAGACTTATCCCTGTAGTTAACCCTCATCATTCCACACAGGTCTTGGCTATGCCTCCAATGAGACCTTCTCCTTCATGGGATTTAAAATGCCAACACATTATACTACATCAGCACCCTTTATTGGCCCCTGCAAGAACCCGGTCTCTATTTTTGAGCCAATAGTATGTATTAAGTTTTGATGTTTGTTCCACGTCATTGGATATGCTCAATTTTGGCATCATTCCTTCTTAGTTGCATTATGTATTATTGTCTAGTGTGTATTCTTAACATAACTTGATTACATGGCGAGTTACATTGTTTAGAGGAATTAATAATGCTCGCAATGTCCTTGATTGCAAGTTTTATGCACTTTATGGACAGTAGTATTATTTGGATGCACTAGGATTGAATCCAACTATACTTTGTAACATTACATGTTATTTTCGAAAAATATTGCAATTAGTGCCCATAACAATGGTGGAAAATTTTTATTTGTGGGTTCCTCTACAAATGAAGTATTTTTCTACCATCAGGTAATCTCTGCTATATTTGGCAATGGTGCACAAAAAGAAGGTACTATCTATAATTTTCTTTGTTTTTTATGTCTTCCTAATCATTTTGTGCATTTAATTGCAACATTATTTGAAACCCAATGATAAAACCTTAGAGCTAGTAGGGCACATAAATCTGGATGGGTTACTTCATGTAGTTCATTTCACAAATCATACATAGGTAAACAACTTCACCCAACTTTATCAAATCGATAATCTCTATTTTTAGGTCTTTGCTTATTTTCTTTTAAATATTTTCAATTTAATTATTATAAATTAATTATAATCATCAATTACTAAGGATGTGCTAAAATGACCTAGATTTTCTTATAATACCTACATCCTAAGAAACAAACCAAAGCTTCATTGTGCTCTAACCTACAGTTCTTTGATACCAAATGTAACACTTAATTTCTTAATTCCATTTTAGTCAAAATGTAATATTTCATTTCTTACATGCCATTTTAATTTTACACTGGAATATTGTAAGAAAATGACTTAATATAGATTTCAGATCCTTTTAAGATGGAATTTCACTATAGGAAATAACAAAAATTACTAAAATGTAATTCTAGTAGAATTAAATTATAAGACAAATACTCTCCTAGGATTTAACCATTAACAACTTGGATTAAAAATGATTGAAAAGGAAGAATAACTCACCTAGTTATTAGTAGCTCATGAGTCCGGTACATTTTCCATCCATGCATGGGAAATTGCATGAACATGAGGACTCTTCTCCTATCCTAAACCTTACCTAAACCCTCAACATGACTATTTGAGGCCCCTTATCCCACAACCTCCATCCTTCAAGCAACTATGAAGAAATATCTAAACAATCTCAAGCAAATTACCAATAAATCTCATACTCTGGAGCAATGAAAGAAAAGAAAAAAACACTAGACAAAGAAGAGGGAGAGAGAAAACATGAGACTATGAGGGGCACCATGTCTATTATGCACCAGGGTTTGTGCCTCTCCACTAGATGCATGCTTGAGTGTGTTTGTAAAACGCTTGGTTGCATACACCTATGTCTGTAGTACACACAGTGTGTCTGTCCTGCAGTTGGATGCACGCACATGTTTTGGGTGTATGCTCAGGTGTTCCTGTCCTACACTTTGGTGTGTGTAGTGTGTACCCACAACAAGTGTATGCATGGGTGCATCTGTCTCACAATCAAGTGTAGGATGAAGCACCATAACCTCTTAGGGGACACACTCTGTCCCCCAAAATAAAATTTGGGGTGCGTCCCTTATGATAGTGACATCCCAGTTTGTTATGGTGGTGTTGACCTTGTAGTAATATGTGATAAATTTGTGGCCCATTAGATACATATATCCCATGTTTAGGTGAAATATATGAAGTCATTGGCTCTGTGTTAGAAAATTAGGACCATCATAGATTAAAAAGATCTCAACCTATATCCACAGTAAGAAGAATTTATATGTGGGTAATGGAACAAACTAACACACAATTTTTCATATGGCATTTTATGTCTTGATTCCAAAATGGTATGATGTTGAGCAAATAAAGAAGAGGCCAAATTCTAGTGACAGAGAGGTCATGAAGGGATTCATGATAGCAGTACAGAAGATTTATGGTCCAAATATAGAGGAAGCATCTTTATCTGAATTCAATTTGACCAATTTCCGAGGGTCCTAAAGATGAGAGGTTAAACCACTTCTCCCTGAATAATTAATATACAATCCTTGATATTCGTTCCATATTTCCTTTCTTATAGATTCCATTTTTTCATTACCGATCAACAATTCCATAATTCAACAAAAGAGGAGATGACATACCGATCAAATACCACATCTTCTCAATCAAGCATGTATGTTGTTAGCATAGAGGACATTTTTTACTATCAATTTTGTATCACATGGATCTGGGACTGAATGTTAGATAATGTAGACCAGGGATTCTATTAGAGTTTAATTTGTTGATTTGAAGACAATAGTATGGATTCTAGTAGAAGGAACAATCTCCAATCTCTCCTTTAAGAAAATTTGGGCACACTTTTGGTAACCTGGGCTAGTTGTGGAAAAATATCAGTAGGAAGCAAGTTGGTTTAGCAAGTCTAGGCGTTGTTCAAGTAGTTATGTGAATGCTGGAGTAATTCTAGGATCTTTTCCCACATTCTAAATCCCGACTACCTTGTTATTAGTCATAACCAACAATATGAAGGCATTTTATTGTCCCAAGCATCTTTGGGAACATTTCTAGACACTCCTCTGGCCCAAAAAATAGTTAAAAGGAAAAATCTCAATCCTGGGTTGAGTACAAGCAATTATGGGAGGTCAACCATCATGAAATCAACATTAAAAGTAAACTTGGGCACTATTACACCATCCAACAACAATAAACATCATGGTTACTAAATATATGATAATTCTTGGTAGGTTTATGGACCAACACAAATGTTTGAGGTATCATGGGTGCATTCTAGGTTGATCTTAACATATGGAAGCCACA
The DNA here is from genome assembly GCA_027924585.1 of Larix kaempferi. Taxonomy (NCBI): domain Eukaryota; kingdom Viridiplantae; phylum Streptophyta; class Pinopsida; order Pinales; family Pinaceae; genus Larix; species Larix kaempferi. The sequence continues at coordinate 5,198,791 of BSBM01000696.1, read as the reverse complement.
TTCAGATCTTCAATCATTAGTAATATCCCTAAAACTCAATTCCGAGCAAGTATATTAGGTGAAACTAGCAAGGAGAAGCCTCAAAAATCAATTTTGGATGCAATTTTGAAGGTTCTATATATTCCAACAAGATTTCAAGTAGATGTTGAGAAATTCTAGGAACTTTTCATGAATGTGTAAATAGACGTAAAAATTATATCTGGGTTGAATATGAGCTTGTTCTAAGATTTTTTGGACATTTACCAGCCTCAATCAGTCCTAATAGAGCATGTTTGATAGTCTCAAAACATGGACCGACATAAAAACCAATTATGGTCAATGTTGAGTAGTGTTACTGCCATTTTGGCATGGGTATCCTTAAATGTGGCAAAGAGGGTCAAAATGCCCTGGTTGCAGTAAAGAGTATTGTTTGTTGAAGTCCAGAATATTCTGAGCATATAAAACAATTAGATACAACAATTAACATGATTTATGGACACTTTGGGGTTGTTCTAGGAAGTCTAACAAGTCAACTCCAGTCAAAGCAACAACATGTGTCCCTTCTCTTTTGTTCTGCTTCCATAGCTACGCCATTTGGGTCCACGATGTTGAGGGGCTGGACCATGTATACCCATGATATGCTTGATTCTACACTTTGAAGAGCCCCATCAGTTTAAATTTCAAGAGTAACCCCTAGGATAGCCAAAGTTTTCATCTTTAGGAATTTGGAAGATGAAGGAGTGGAGAAGATAGGTTGTGTGGTTTTGTTGGGGCTATTTGGTTGACCTGAGGCTTCTAGGTCAATTTTTTTCCACCTTCCTTATGAGATTCCAGGTCATCCCCCTTTGATTTCTTTAGGGCTAGCACTTCCTCATGCTTTCCATTATAGATATTCTTCTTTGAGACAGTTGAGACACATGCTTCTAGTTCCAGCAGTTGCTTTTGCTCATGGTGAATTCTTCTTTCAGTTTGCACGCTTTTTCAAGTTTTCAATTTTCTCTAGGAAATTAATTATGCATCAGTGTACTGTGTTTTGGATATTGATTTTAATTTACCAATTTTATTTTTGACACTTGATTTGGAATGAATGAGGTATTTTTTCCTTCAATATGATTGCCATTTAAATTTTATATGAAACTATGTATCCAGGGTGCATGCACCCACTCCTTAGGTGTGCACACCTCACATCATGTGCACACACCTGCACTGTGTGCATGCCTAACCATGTCTATTATGCACCAGTGTGTGTGCCTCTCCACTAGATGCATGCTTGAGTGTGTTTGTAAAACGCTTGGTTACATACACCTATGTCAGTAGTACACACAGTGTGTCTGTCCTGTAGTTGGATGCACGCACATGTTTTGGGTGTATGCTCAGGTGTTCCTGTCCTACACTTTGGTGTGTGTAGTGTGTACCCACAACAAGTGTATGCATGGGTGCATCTGTCTCACAATCAAGTGTAGGATGAAGCACCATAACCTCTTAGGGGACACACTCTGTCCCCCACAATAGAATTTGCGGTGCGTCCCTTATGATAGTGACATCCCAGTTTGTTATGGTGGCGTTGACCTTGTAGTAATATGTGATAAATTTGTGGCCCATTAGATACATATATCCCATGTTTAGGTGAAATATATGAATTCATTGGCTCCGTGTTAGAAAATTAGGACCATCATAGATTAAAAAGATCTCAACCTATATCCATAGTAAGAAGAATTTATATGTGGGTAATGGAACAGACTAACACACAATTTTTCATATGGCATTTTATGTCTTGATTCCAAAATGGTATGATGTTGAGCAAATAAAGAAGAGGCCAAATTCTAGTGACAGAGAGGTCATGAAGGGATTCATGATAGCAGTATAGAAGATTTATGGTCCAAATATAGAGGAAGCATCTTTATCTGAATTCAATTTGACCAATTTCTGAGGGTCCTAAAGATGAGCGGTTAAACCACTTCTCCCTGAATAATTAATATACAATCCTTGAGATTTGTTCCATATTTCCTTTCTTATAGATTCCATTTTTTCATTACCGATCAACAATTCCATAATTCAACAAAAGAGGAGAAGACATACCGATCAAATACCACATCTTCTCAATCAAGCATGTATGTTGTTAGCAGAGAGGACTTTTTTTACTATCAATTTTGTATCACATGGATCTGGGACTGAAGGTTAGATAATGTAGATCAGGGTTTCTATTAGAGTTTAATTTGTTGATTTGAAGACAGTAGTATGGATTCTAGTAGAAGGAACAATCTCCAATCTCTCCTTTAAGAAAATATGGGAAAACGTTTGGTAACCTGGGATGGTTGTGGAAAAATATCAGTAGGAAGCAAGCTGGTTTAATGAGTCTAGGCGTTGTTCAAGTAGTTATGTGAATGTTGGAGTAATTCTAGGCTCTTTTACCACCTTCTAAATCTTGACTACCTTGTTATTAGTCATAACCAACAAGATGAAGACATTTTATTGTCCCAAGCATCTTTGGGAACATTTCTGGACACTCCTCTGGCCCAAAACAATAGTTAAAAGGAAAAATATCAAACCTGGGTTGAGTGCAAGCAATTCTGGGAGGTCAACCATCATGAAATCAACATTAAAAGTAGACTTGGGCACTATTACACCATCCAACAACAGTAAACATCATGGTTACTAAATATATGATAATTCTTGGCAGGTTTATGGACCAACACAATTGTTTGAGGTATCATGGGTGCATTCTAGGTTGATCTTAACATATGGAAGCCACATTCAGATCTTCAATCAGTAGTAATATCCCTAAAACTCAATTTTGAGCAAGTATATTAGGTGAAACTAGCAAGGAGAAGCCTCAAAAATCAATTTTGGATGCAATTTTGAAGGGTCTATAGATTCCAACAAGATTTCAGGCAGACGTTGAGAAATTCTATGAACTTTTCATGAATGTGTAAATAGACGTAAAAATTAAATCTGGGTTGAATATGAACTTGTTCTAAGAATTTTTGGACATTTACCAGCCTCAATCAGTCCTAATAGAGCATGTTTGATAGTCTCAAAACATGGACCGACATAAGAACCAATTCTGGTCAATGTTGAGTAGTGTTACTGCCATTTTGGCATGGGTATCCTTAAATGTGGCAAAGAGGGTAAAAATGCCCTGGTTGCAGTAAAGAGTATTGTTTTTTGAAGTCTAGAATATTCTGAGCATATAAAACAATTAGATACAACAATTAACGTGATTTATGGACACTTTGGGGTTGTTCTAGGAAGTCTAACAAGTCAACTCCAGTCTAAGCAACAACATGTGGCCCTTCTCTTTTGTTCCTCTTCCATAGCTACGTCATTTGGGTCCACGATGTTGAGGGGCTGGACCATGTCTACCCATGATATGCTTGATTCTACACTTTGAAGAGCCCCATCAGTTTAAATTTCAAGAGTAACCCCTAGGATAGCCAAAGTTTTCATCTTTAGGAATTTGGAAGATGAAGGAGTGGAGAAGATAGGTTGTGTGGTTTTGTTGGGGCTATTTGGTTGACCTGAGGCTTCTAGGTCAATTTTTTTCCACCTTCCTTATGAGATTCCAAGTCATCTCCCTTTGATTTCTTTTGGGCTGGCTCTTCCTCATGCTTTCCATTATAGATCTTCCTCTTTGAGCTAGTTGAGACACATGCTTCTAGTTCCAACAGTTGCTTCTGCTCATGGTAAATTCTTCTTTTAGTTTGCACGCTTTGTCAAGTAATATTGAAAGTTGTCAAAGATGATCAATTGCACCTCTTTAGAGATTTGAATTGAAAGTGCGTACCTTGCTTCCTAGCTCTTTGTTTTATTAATGAACTAATATGCATGTGTAAATTTGAATATGCAGATGGATCCTAGTGATGTTGAGAACTTTGCAATTTTTATTGGTGAAGAGAATTGTGTCCTTGGAACAGTTCAGTGTCGAAAAGGTTGTACATATGCTGATATCCATTGTGAAATTGTGGAGGATGAAATCATCGAATATCCTTTTGAATTTATTGGCCCAATTGGACATCCTTTAAATACAAAGCAAGAGCAAAGAAGGAAACCTACAACAACAAATATAGGCATTAAGAGGAAAGTAGACACAATGGTTTTTGAATCATTGCAATCACATGTAATGGAAGGAACGCCAATATCTGAAAACATTGAAGAGGATGTGGACGAACGTATGCATAAACAACCAAGAGTTGATAATGTGTTTGAGTCAGTGGAACAAGTTGAAGTGGATCATCATGTGTTCAAGGCAGTGGAACAAGTTGTAGTGGTTGATCCTAAAGTATTGGCATCTTGGGAACATAAATTGAATAGTTTAATGGAAGAGTTTGTCAAGGAGAAGCTAACAATGAAGGTATATTAAGAAAATGGAAAACCTAGTATAAAGATCCATTGTGAAATTTGTGGCATTTATTATGGAAAGGGGGAAGTATCCTTGGTAGTGCGAACGGTTCGTAACTTCAAAAACAATCATGTGAAAACAGGATCCCATCAACGTCACATTTCAATGTTGGTAAGTAATGAAATTCCTTCATGTAACAGAGCAGAGCAGACAACTGTGGCTAGAGATCGACTTGAGATTGATCAAGCAATCAAACTTCTAGATGATTTCAACCAAAAGCAAGAGCCTAATTTGTTCACAGTGGTGGAAACAACACTTGCAAACTATGAGGACAAGAAAAAAGTAAGAGTGGAATGTACACAATGCAATAGATGGTTCTCTTTGGTGCCGGCAAGTGGTAATATTGTCAGTTCTCTAAATGAGCACATGAAATCAAGGAAGCACACTGCTACTATAGATGAGGCTTTGCATGATATAGTTGTGTTGAGGAGTGGAACAGTTGGAAGATCGAAGAAGCCTACCAATGTTAAGTCCCAACAAAGTTTGACTAAGTTCTTGGTCCCATCACTACCATCACCATCACCATCACCATCACCATCACATGGGGTTTCTACAAGTTCACATGCTTCTACTTCAGGTGTGTTAATTACCCAATTTTAATTTAATTTGAATTTGAATTTTCACATTACTTTATTTGTTATTACTTGTTAGTAGCAGTTCGTAGATAATTTTCTATTTTTTTTTTCATCTTATTCTAGGACAATTGCCTCCCCCGATATTACTATGTTGGGGGTATTGGGATCCCTATCTTGATAGAAGAGGAGAGAGATTGGACACAAAGGTTCTAATGGATGACCAACATGGTGGAAAATTGTGGGCCATAGAGAAACATACCAAGAGAACACTATGTTATTATGGTGTTGAATTCCGTATTAACGGTACATAAAGACATATCCATTGCAAGATGGTTTCTGAAACATGAATCCCTTTTGATTCATTCACATGCAATATTTGTAAGTTGATACCTAGTTGTGATGACTTTCGGATGCGTTTATATTGTGAATCAAGGAGCAAAATCAAAAGACATGGGAGAGATACAGGGAAAGGGAGAAGATTGGACCATTTGACTCAATTTGAACTCAAAATTGTTGCAAGAGATGCAATTGCTACACATAGATTAACAATGCGATCTCTTTGGTGGGAGAGGACAAAGGTTGCTACACTGTCCATTAGAACGAGGTCTCTGAGGGAAAAGTTGTTCAAATATGTTGGGAGGAACGATGTGTTCAGGTTTTGCAAGGATGTGTGCGAGGCTCGTAAGCAAGGAAAATTACAAGGTAAAGATGCAGTTTGGGGATTTGTTCAAGATATATTTCACAACCTAGTTCATTCAAAGTCAGAGAGAAGATATAGTGCATCCACTAAATCCATTTATGATATGATTAAGTTATGGGGAGGTCCTATATTACATAGATTTATTAGCTTGAATCTAGATGGCCCTTCGATATATACAACTTTAAGGCAAGTCAGAAAATCATTGACATATATCCCAGGGGAGCATGAGTACATTTTTGAGGAAATCGGAAAAGTGTATGATTCTTATAAAGCCAAACATGGTATAGAGGGCCCAATTCCGGTATGCCTTGCTGAAGATGAAACTGTTGTGAAAAAATATGTCAGGTGGGTAGCCAAAAGCGATACATTGGTGGGTTTTTGTGGTAAGAAAGAAGAGCATAAGTGTCAATCACATTTCTTGGTGACAGTTGGTGAGGGCACCACAAGCTATGAGATTATTACAGATGCCTTCAAGAATTGTTTGATTGGCCATTATGCACGTGTTATTATTGCAAACCCTTTACATGAGACGCTTCCTCATTTGGTTGTGGTTGTTCATACAATGTGCAACAAGTTTGATGCAAATTTTGTCCATCGACAATGGGAAAAAGTAGAAGACCTATGGAAGAAAAATGTGGAACATTTTTTTAGGTATTATTGGTCATTCCTTAGATGGGGATAGTAGGAGAAGAATGCTTATATTGAAGGATTATTACTCAACGACAGGCATGAGATATCAAATTCCCTAGGAAGGGTGAGGGCTAACTGGGTTGTATGATGGCTTTAAAGTAACAGGACTTCATGACCAGGATTACATCCACAATGGAAAAAAGCTAGTGAATCCTTTGTTTAGTGGTCGATGAGATTTGATTGTTGGAGAAGAGTTTATTAGTTTTAACCATGTAAGAATGGTTTATAACAATTTTAAACTGGATGACCACAGGCTTAAAATTGAGGATATAGAGAGGATTGATTGCCAAAACTGGGGTTCAGCACAATGCATTGCTTCAAGGCATGTCCAGAGGTGCTTGAAGGAAATGAGAAGTACAGGTGGCAGGACAGAGAGGACATCGGGTACAGATACCTATCTAGCAATCATTGCTGACTATATCGATATTTTTTTGTCTCCTAGTTTGACTCTTTGGGAAAGGGTGCGAAATTATTCAAGATTCCATCATTTCTTCATGTTATGGCTATGCTGGGTTAAAGAACAAGCAAATACTAATGTCAACATTAATTTCATCAATAGAGAGGCATATCAAGATGTGAAAATTTCTTGCCACTTTGCGGTTTTGTTGATGAGATTATTTCGTGATCAATACCCTAACTTGCCATGTGCATTGTGCCTGACTGGGTCAAATGTATGTGAGAACTTCTTTAGCAAAGTCGGTGGCATGGTCGGAGTAGAGAGGGCATATGATTTCATTGACTTACTTCATGCTATTGGAATCCTTAATAGAGTTGTTGAAGAAGAATCGAATCCCTAAGGGCTTCGTTTCAATAAATCTCATAATAAACAAATGAGTATCTGGAATAAATTGCATCAACAAATAGTAGAGTAAGGTGACGTCTTGTCACAATATGAATCAATATCCACAGATGATAAAATTATAGAAGCTCTCAAGATAGGATTGGAGGATGCACAGAGAATTTTAGTAGGTCTTGGCATGCAACCAAAAAGACATACGGAATATTCTTGGTGGTTTAAACCATGGATAGAGGATCACAATTATTCAACATTCGAAGCTGTGGATGAAGTAGTTGATAATTCTCCCCCAGATCATTCCACATCCATATTCCAATCTTCATCTTTTATGGTACTCAATGATAATGAATTACAAACAATGGAAAGTGAGTGGAGGCAAGAGTTGGATGGAATTTTAGATTCCGTTGATGAGAATGTAAACATAACTACCAAACTAGTTGTGGAGCTCGATGGCAAGGACACATACAAATCTTGTTTGGTTAGTCAATTGAATGGAAATCCAACATTATCGAAAGATAGATTGACTAAAGTGAGGAATGGAGTATACTTCAGGCGAGATGAGAGGGCCCCCAAAAAGGGTGTTGTAATTGGTTTTGGAATTGGATTAGATTGTGCAGTGTTGTTTGAGAGCGAGTCTATAGCCGTAGCTGAACATACTACAAGAAAAGGTGTATCTGAAAGTACAAAGCACGACGTTTCTTGTAGGACTTTGTACATTGTAAGAGTGCAAAGAATAAGAAAGAAGGATGGTAATAGGGTGTTTGATTACCATAATGACATTGATCTTTTGGATAGGCCTGAAGGTGTTGAGCTTCAATGTTGTTGGTACAATAAAATAAAGGGGCAACGCATGTACAAGTATGATTCAACAGATCATCTATTCATACAACTTGAATCTATTATAGCAACGACAAACTTATCATACAATATCAAGAATGACACATACAAGTTAGAAGAAAGCGACCACAGAATTTTTCTGGATTTCATAAAAAAATTTAATACGGTGAATTTTTCAAAACATTCTAATTTCTCTTGTCTTTTCTACTACTATCTTATAACTTATTTATAAATTATTTTTTTGTATTATCAATGATTTGTTTGTATCAATTTCATACTCATTTTAATTTCTCTTATCTTCAGGTGCAGTGAATGGTTTGAGTGCCGAATGGTTGGGATAACTCAAGAGAATTAAAATATCATTCTAGCAATAACTATAGCAAAGGTAATTTCAAAACTTTTGCAGGCCTCTCAATGAAATTGTTTGTTATTGCTTTCCAAGTTACATATTATATCTGTTACATAATTGGTCTATCCTGATATTGAAATATGAATTCTCAGTTTCTAAATGTCCAAGCTATCTCATCGAGTTTTTCCTTGTACGCAAATATTACCCTGTTTCAATTGATTGATGAAACAATTATGAGTGCTTTTATGTATGTGGAGGCGATTTTATACAAAGCTTACCTAGTTCATCTTTTGTTCATACATATTTTTCATCACCTGCACTAGCTCGGTCGACTTATCAAGTTGCAGCATTACCTTTAAATGCAAAGATTGAAATTGTGTGCATTGCTGCCCTGTAGGGTTCAGATTATCTTTTTGTTGTGTTCTTGGGTTTCTTATTGCCATTATTGAAGATTCATGCATGATCCTTTTCAAAATATATGCTCTTGGATAAGATATTTTTGCTCAAACTAGACTTAATTCACACTTAATTTTGATGTGCTCGTTATTTGCACGTTATTTAGCATGCCTTTCAGGAGTTGACAACAAAGTTGAGAAATCATCTTTTTATTGTAAGAGGTTGAGCCAGTGACTCTATTTAAAGAGTAGATCCCTCATTTTATGTAATGACTAAATTAATATCGAAAATCTTTGGAGCCTAGATGAAGATATATTTGGAGCAATTAATCAGGTGCAAACTTATGTGTGGTTGTCACATTCCCTTTCTTTTGTCTGATGGATAATTAATTTTTATGTAGAATTTCCATTAAATTTGATGTTTAGAAATAATCTATAGAAACGTTAGTTTTTCTTTTGGCATGAGAAGGAATTAGCGTGAGATTGTAATCCTCCCAATTTCTAGTTGTGGCCTCGCTATTGGGGCTGGTTGGTGTGGTTATAAGATCATGTATGGTGCAAATATTTGGCTTATTTTTTCTTATGGGGTTGTATTTGAGAAGTGTTTGCGGTTAATCGGAGGGAATTGCATATTTATCCTCTTTGCTCGTGATTCCATGTTTACCTTCTAATAATTTCATGGTTGCACACTATTGTTTTATATTCAAGTTTCTGGTTGTGATGGTGCACCTTGTTTAGGGCCCTCATTTATTCTCATAATCATTTTTTTTTATGTTGGCTACTCATGACACATTTGTGATGTATGGACTATGCATTATCCACATATTTTGACCCTCTTTGTTTGTTATATTGACTCCATTGCCCTTGTGGATTGAAACTAGTCCCATACCTCCATCCACTTTATTTTCCTATACTAGAATTTCTGCTTTTCTAGAGATAACTCTTCATTTCACCTTGAGCCTACATTGCATAGCTTTACCAATCATATTCCAAAGGAGAGGAATCCCAAGGTGAGGCAATGAGCCATTGTGGTGATAGTGGGTAGATCCTCTTAGTTCCCTCAAATTTTCAAATTTATGTTTAGGGACTTCATCACTTAGGTGTAAGTTTGGGTAGTAATTACAAGCTCCGAGTTAGCCTCAAGGAGAATCCATGAACAAAGGCTTTATTGAATAAACTAGAGTGGATCAAAGAGAAACTATGCATTGTACCACCCATTAGTTGGATTTTAAACATTGCATATCAAATGAGAGAGAGAGAGAGATTCCATTTCCAAAGGGTCTCACTAAAGAAGGTGTAGTTTTATATGCAAGGGAAACATGTATCAACATCTCGTTCCCTCCTATTTCAATATTGTATACTAGGAAATACATCAATTCGATTCCTACACCACCATCTTCAGCTTTAGCTTTGATACCCGATAGCCCTGGTTATACCCATAGGCTACACACTATAGAATATTCAAGATTCCTGCTATCTAATTTAGCTATGTTGACTGATAACATAATTCAAAATATGGTCCAAACTTCTAGCGTTACAAGAAACCTGTACCTGTACACTCATTCCGCAAAGTCTCTCAGCCTTCTTTTTATCACATCATTAACTCCAAGTGTTCATCCACTTGTCTTATTATCTTCTTTGACTAGATGATAAAATACTTGCTTATTCTGGATGAACTTATGTGCTTTGCAATCTGTCTAGATCAATCAATTGGGATTTCCTATGTCATTTTACTCTTATTAGCATGTCCAGAACATGACCTCTAAATGCATTAACTATTACCTAGCACTTGGAAATCAACATATGTACTATTCATGGCCTTATTTTAGATCTACCATAAATAACAACTATAACTAAACAAAATGTCTAGCCAAAATAAAAGGAAACTAGAGGAGAGAAGAGAGATATCACTGAAACCTTTTCATTGGTGGAAGTGCTTACCATCTATATGATGGAACATGATCATGCAATTAATTTTCTTTTGTTTATTAGTCTGTAATAGTAAGATTTTAAAAACTTTAAAATACCAAAGGAGATACCACATGATATTTTTCCTGAAATGTGCATGTGTAACCTCTTTGTCCACAAGATAACCAACTAGTGCAGTGGTAATATATTGTGAGCCTCTAATTTAGACAATGCATCCAAAGTGATAGGCCTTCTCTCCCTGTCTGATATCTTCTTCTCTGTCTTGACTAATTTCTCTCCCTATCATCCATCTTAGTATTTTGACAACTGGATTAGCTCCTCCTGTCACCATTTCTCTTATTTCGATCTTTGTTCATCAATAAGCCTTCTGTCAACTTGTTTTTTAACAAATTCTGCTCCCCCATTCATATGCATATCCTCGTTAAAGGACTATGCTTATGATCTTCAATTACTTACTACTGAGTGTCATTAGGGCTGGTTTTGTTCAGGAGTTTATGACTGCCATATGCCTTGCTGTAAACAATACCTTATGTCCTTTATCTTGTCCCTTTTATTTTTTGCAAATTGTCTTCATATTCACGCTCAAAGATACTAATTTCATACTATTTTCGCCACCTATTCTTCATAGTTTCTCATTACCCATTGCTTCATTATTTACCACCAATGTTGCATGAGTACATGTCCATGCAAATGTGGAACTTTCCCTTTGAATTCCCTTGTACTTGTAACAATGGGGACATCCCAACAGGCAAGGAACAACTTTGGGACATTATGGAGGTCTCAAACCGTTTGATGATTCCATTGTCCTTTTTTGCATATCCCATGCATCCCATGACTTTTGGGGCCCTATAAGTTCTAAGACATGCCTATATTTATGAGGTACACCAAGTATTGTTAGAAGTTTTGAATTTTTTTTTGGATATTTTGAAGAATTTTTCAATTTTTTATTTTTTTCCCAGGCCAGGAAATTTGTGGGGAGATTTCCCTCACCTTGTTTCACTAAAAACATCGACAATGGAAATTTTTTGTTGAGGGTTGAGACATTGAAAATAAAAAAAAGATTACCAAATATCAACAAACCATGACAAACATTAACATACAGAATTTATTTATTTTTCAATTTTTTTTTCAAATTATAATTGGCAAAGCATTAAAAATGCAAAATTTATTATTTCTTGCAATCTCCTAGCTGTAATTTTGTGTTGTTTATTGCTTTTTGAGCTTTGGAGGAGTGAGGACTAAGGACAAGATTCTATATTGATGCATGAGGTATTGCTTGACATCTTATACACATCTTGCACATCAGTTTTATTTTCATAGTTACGTGGTAATGAATTTATTCGATGTTGTTGTTGCTTTCATTTAGAAAAATGGAAAATGGATATTTTTGTATGTTTTTAAAGTTTATTGATACTTTCTAATATTTTTCTTGATATTTTTTGTAAGTTTCTTTTAGACCTTCAGCAACATGTTCACTGACACGTTATTTGCAACATTTCCAAGTAGTTCTTGCTCGAAAGAACGATGGTTCATTGTGCCTTTGTATTAACTACAGGTTTATTGAAGAAAATCATTGTTAAGAACATGTACCTTCTTCCTTGGATCAACCAACACTTGGACTAGTGTTGAGGGGTCAAAGTATTTCCCTTAAAATGACCTCTGCTTGGGTTATCATTAAGTTTAGAAGAATCCTGACAATGTATTGAAGGCTGCTTTCTAGACTAAGGAGAGAATTTATGAATGGTTGGTTATGGCCTTTGGCTGGAACAATGCATTGATGATCATACAATCATGTGTCTAGTGATCAACATTCCTTGACTCTACATTAACAAGTTTTTCATAGCCTACTTAGGTGGCATTTTGATTTTTCTGTTGAGCTAGGTTGGAACATGTACCAGCATATTTTACAATTGTTGCAAACCCTCCAAGAACATAAATGGTGAGGAAACTTGGTGAAGAGTGCTTTTTACCGTGGAGCAGATTTAGTATCTTTTATCATCAAAGACATTGGTGTGCATGTTTATCCTAAAAAGAGCCAAGTCATTAAAGACTCATTGACACCTCATGATCTAATTGATATTTATAGTTTTCTTTGGTTAGCTAACTTCTACATAAGGTATATCTTTGGACTCTCATACATTTCTTAGCCATTTCTTCCTCTATTTGTAAAATGTCATTTTTATTTTATAAGGCCATGAGAAGATGTTTGTCTGAGTCTGAGTCTGCATTAGACCCACTATCATCAGGTACTTGGTCTGGAACTCCATCTCTACTTGGAATGATGCCTGTGGAAGGAAACTTGACAAAAGGCATACACGTAGCTACTTGATTTCTATTGATCATTTAGTTGAGGACTATTGTGCATTGCATGGTGAATCCTTCTAATAAGTTGATTATCGGTGTACACTAGTCAATTCTTGGTAATGATTGCACTGTGTAAGCGACAATTTTTAGGAATGCAATTTAGGAATTCTAACCTTGATAATTAAGGAATGCAACTGCCATTAATGTTAGTTGGCTTGGGGAATGTATTAGTACTTTTGAAGCATCCTTATTTTGATGAAGCTGACTGAGATTTTAATTTTGTTGTGGCATGCCTTCGTTTTGCAGCAGTGGCAAATGTTTAAACGATCTGCAACTCATGCATATATAGATCCCTTCATTGATTATCAACAACAAATGGCTTGTAATCCCTTCTGGGCCACTACTTATGCCAACTCAACTGCTTTGTATGGAGGGACACCATAAAATTTGAATATTCCTTTGGCTTCTGCAACATAAACAATTTTGGGAATCCCATTACCAGGATCCGACTCCTTATCGGGTCAAAATTCAAACATAATGGGGTCATCCTTTAATGACAGTAATATAGCTACGGCTGCACTAGCTGCAATAAGTGGTCATAATCTGAAAGAAAAATTTGCATCTTCCTACATGGATGTTCTTAGGAAGAATTATGCACAACAATAAGAGGCACATCCAACATCTTTAGTCACCATTTAGGTATGAATATTCAATGTAGGATTCACTTTTCCAGTTATCACTTGAATGGAAGTTAAGATTTATTTTGATATCTACCCAATTTTTATTCTGAATCATATGTGTACAACACAATCTTCCAAGTTTTTGGTTTCCCATTACAGAATCTGGAACCTCGACTAGTGCTATAGCTGTCAACACAGGTAATGCTAGTCCTTTGGTTAAAGGTAAAAATTTTGGAACATGGCTTCCTTTGCATACAGGAGCTTCTACAAATTTAGTAGGTGGAACTGGAGCAGCTAATAGCAGCTTTGCAAGCATAGCCAATGCGCAAGCTCAATACTTGGCTATGTTCCAACAAAGTGGGTTCCATTTCCCTGTTCCACCTGTGCATTTTGGAGCAACAAACACTAGAACACATAATAATCTCGGGCACCCTCAGTTTTACAATGGATCCTTCTATGTAGCACATTTGTTGCATCAACCTACCCATCCTCAGTAGCAAGGTCAACAAAATCAGAGCAAAACATGATCCTCTTCCCAGAAGCTTCAACAACAATTCAACTTCTCATCTCCGCAGTAGCAAACACCTTCAAGTTCACAATATCACCATCTCTTCTCACCATCACAATCAAGTCAAGCTGAATGTGGGAATGGGTATACTAATGGAGTAGACACTGCCTTGACTGCAAATAGAAAACTTCCACTGGGTCAGAAGAATCTCAAGTAATAATGCCAATCTTGCAACGTTTCTGGACACAAACTCACTAGGACATTCTCAGGATTTTACCATGATGACTAATTTTGGAGGAAATCATAACGTCAAGCAGCAACAGATGCAGATTTCTATGCAACCTAATGCATCTTATCCAAATCAGGAAATAAGCCTGAAGGGACAGCAGTGCAATTAGAGTACAAAACAAGTAGTGAGTCGGGTAAAAGCTCAGTCTACACTATCAAATTATGGTGATCAAGTCACAAGGGCTTCAAACCTTAGCAAATTCCAAGAGGCCAGTATAATTGGGCAATCTCAGAATCAGTAGGATCAACATCCTCCAAAATGGAAGGTGTCTTCAACTGTACCTACTTCAGCTGGTACGTCTCATCAAGCTGTTGTGGATGGAGCTATAAGAAATTCTTCACAGCAAGTACGTCATCATCAAGTTAGCTCCAATTTGTTGGCTAATTTACCTGGTGGTGCCATACCTCAAGCTGTGTTTACTACAAGCACAAAGAATTATGGGCAACGGTCACATAACCAACATGGTAATTCTAGCTCTGCATCAATGTCTAAGTCAAAGACAACAGGAATTCCAACCTCAAAGACTGTGATTGGGAGTAAAGGAACTGTCTCATTACCACATAGATCAATAGCTCCAACCTCAGGTAAAAGGTCATCCCCTAATCACATGGCTCCAAGATTATCAGGGAACAAGCCTTTGCCGTAGCAGACAACCCAATCAGCTAGTTCAATAGCATCTGGTCAGGTGATGGGTTCGAAGAATCAACAATATTATACCCAAGCTCATTTCAATCCACAACAATCTTATTCACCACAGATTCACCAACAGCTGATTTTCCAACAAAATCATTTCTTGCAACAACAAGCAATACAACAATCCCAATTATCATCTCAATCAGGTCAGCATGTTGTTGTTCACCAGCAACACCTGCAGATTCAGGGTTTAAATTACTCTCAACCATCTCTCAATAATTGCCATCCAGTGGTTTTTCATGACTCTATGGTCAACATATATCATGAATGCCCATGTGGTGTTGATTTCCTTGATGTTCTAGACGGATCATAGACTAGAATACTAGGTCTTATCTTCTCTAATATTTTTTTATTATCTTAAAACAAAAAGACTGGGACATAAGCCTGTGGTCTAATGGTAAAGTGTAGAATTAGTTAGCTACATTTCTCAAGTTCAAACCTAACAAGTGACAGTGATTTTGATAAGTTGTGCATAAACATTACCCTCTTCAAGGATGAAGCTAGCTATTTAATTAAGTAGTATTATGGACATTTTTCCACCCATTCCTTGGAATTTATAATATTTGGTCTTTATCCAAGTTGTGCAGAAACATTACCCTCTTCAAAGATGAAGCTAGCTATTTAATTAAGTAGTATTATGGACATTTTTCCACCCATTCCTTGGAATTTATAATATTTGGTCCTTATCCTTAAGGTGAGTCTAATTGGTGATGAGAAATTGTTCTAACCAGATAGGCAGAGGTTGCCAATTGTTGGAGTGGAGTAAGCTTATGGGCCATATGTATAAAGTTTACAAGTTTAAAATCCACAAGAAATTGGCTCACTGGAAAATTGCTATTACAAGTTGATCCTTTGAGCTCTATTGTCAATGCTAGGGGGATATGAAGTTCATGATAGTAATAAATTATCAGTTTTATTTTAAGCAGGTGCTCTAGTGTACCTCACATAGGGGGATTTGAATCGAGCATCTACTAGCATGGGACTAACCAAATGCCCACAACATTGGAAACAACCAGGTGAACTATCCCCATTGGGCTGGGTATTGAATGTATTCAGTGTTTGGCCATACTAATTAGCTTCATAGCTATCTCTTGTATAATATGTCTTATTTTATATGTCAACGTGCCATTAGTTTATTCAATTGTTGTCTACAGAATGCTAGAGTTAGGTAAAGCATAGAAACTAAGAAATCAGATTTGGATTGGCTGGGTTCTATTCCCAAATGTTGAAAGTTTCTCTGCTTTTATATTGTTACCCAAGATCTCATTGTATATATTTTTTTATGGAATGCATGAGTAATGGTTTGTTAATTTTTCTTTCCTTAGCCTTGGCATTGAGAGTATGTGGAGTTCTGATTCTCTTTTAGCTCTCTCTTATGTCATTTATTGAGTAATCTCCTATTTTATTTGTAGCCTTGGGATGATCAAAATTGTTATACATGAAATTTCACAGTCATTTATTAAATATGTTTGAAATTATTATAGCTCATAGAACCAAAAGAAAAAATCAAGAAAATGCTTTTTACCCCTGCCTTACCTAATCATTAATGGTTTTGTGCCAAATGTAGAGTTTATGCGAGGCTTCTCCTCTAGTTGTAAATGCAAATAGTTTAATGCTTGAAAAGAAGGATGATTTTGATAAGTTGTGCAGAAACATTACCCTCTTCAGGGTTGATGCTAGATATTTAATTAAGTAGTATTCTAGATATTCTTCCTCCAAATCTTTGGATTTCTATAATTTTGGTTATGTATCCTCAAGGTGAGTCTAATTGGTGGTGAGCTATCGTTCCAACCAGGTAGGTAGAGGTTGGAGATTTTGGGAGTAGAGTAAGCCAATGGGCCATGTGTATAAACTTTAAACTACGCGGGAAAATTGGCTCACTGAAAAATTGGTATTTCAATTTGATCCTCTAAGATGTATTGATAATTCTAGAGGGATCTGAAGTTTATGATAGTGAGAAATTATGCATTTCCAGCTTTAATGTTGTCTGGTGTTATACCTTCAAGTTCCATGTAAATTGTAGCATTTTAGTTTTTGAATGCACACTTTTGACCCATTTTCTCCTGGTATTTGTTTTCCCATAATCACATTGATACAATTTTATTTGTTTCCTCGCTCTTTATCATGCTTGTAGCTTTTTTTTTTAAAGACATGTTTTATCTTCTATTTTTTATGTCATTTTTCATATTATTCATAAGATACGTGCTAGAGCTAGAGTTTCAAGGAGATAAAAAGCACCTTACAATGCTTCAAGTTCCATGAGATCATTTCTTCTTTTTGATGATGTGCTAAGGATTCAAAATGATGTATGATCATTTTATTATCCTAGTTCAAAGTGGACTTATTTAGTATAGTATATTCATTAGTGCACATTTTTATTATTACATACTTGGCATGTGCGTACACCTAGGCATGTCTCTGCCAAGCTTGCAGTTGATACACCACACCTAACTAGACATGTATATGAGTTATAGATGTGAATGTCAAGTAATGTAAAATAGGCAATGTTAACCTTTAATTTTAATTACCAACTATTCCTGGTTCTGATGGTAGCGTGTTCTTGATGCTCTATTTCCCTCCATGGTTGGAGGAGCTTGTGACATACCTGGTGCATTTGGTTGTGACAGTTTACCTTGGAAAGAACCACATGCACTCAAAGTATTAGATTTAGTTTTTTAGATGATATTCCAGATTTCTTGAAGTGATGAGAATCACTTTTCCAACATTGACTTCAGCAGAGACATTGAAGCAAAGCAAGGGTAAATTTTTTTTCACTGATTTCGTTTTTACACATACATTATGGAATACCATATTTTACATAAAGAGAAACAATCGTTTGACCTCTTTAGGAATTGAATTGCTTGATACTAAATATGCCAACATGCTTAAATTGCTGAAATGTTTGTGATTTTTATTGGCAGAATCCACATGTAGACTTAAATGGTGCGGTTTTCACTATTGGACAGAGCAAAAATTGCAATTTATGCATAAAGGATCCATCCATTAGTACAGTTTTGTGCAAGTTGAAGTATACACTGGTAATCTTTGTTGTATCTTCAAAACGTCGACAGAGACCAGAAGGTCGTCAGAAGTAAGGAACCCTAAATTCTTCGCTTTTGGAAAGTTTTTTTTCTTCTTCAATATAAATTTTAAACTTTCTGTCTAATACTGCATTTCATATAAGCATTTTCTTCTCTAAGTTGAGTAGGCCATGCATACATTCCCTTAGTCATACTGGATTCTTATAGGACAAGAAGGCTATAAAAATATGAAGGTGTCCAAGCCCCCAAGGTGCCTTGGGAGGCTCTAAGCCTCCAAGGCACCTCCACTGCCTGTTATAGGCCCTCAATAGGCCTTGGGGACTTGAATACCCAACCACTCGTGCCTATTACAGGCCTTGGGAGGTTTAGTCAAGCCCACGGTATCATGCCAATATACTAGGTAGATATATAAACGGGTATAAAAAATGGATACATACAATATTATAGGGGTATTAGGGGTTTTTTAAAATTGGGAAAGCATATTGGGAGGGGATTAAAAAAAATGAGTTTGGGAATTTTTTTCCAATATTTTTTGAAATTAGGGGTATTGTTTCATATGCCACAAACGAACGTGCTATGGTAGGTAGTCATGGAGTGAAGTCCCCGTGACAAATTCAAGGCACCAATAAAATACAAAGATCCAACACGGATTATCGAATGGCATCAATCTTAGTGAACAGAGATCTGCGGGGTTCAAGTCTTTAAATACAACTTACGAAAGGAAAACGTGACCTATGTCCCCTCAGATATTTGGTGCTATTGGGATCTTATAGGGATCACAAATTAAAACCATGCAAAAGGGTTATAAGAATTGAAAGTTGTGACCTCTGATCCAACAGAGATCACCCATTGAACATAAAAATAACCATACACAAAAAAGGGTTTTAGTGACTTATCATTCGGGGATGTAGGAAGATGGCCCTCTTCCTCCAGGTTATCCTCCTATTCGCTTGATCTCAGCTACCAAACCATTCCTTCGATTTGCATAGACCGAGTTCACTTAGATTACCTCAAGGAGTTCTGCAGTCGCCGCCCTTTTTCTCCTATTCCCCAACCCCCCCCCCCCACCTTTCTAAATCAAGAAACCCAATAAGATTCCTTGTGAGAGTTTGATCCTCTCCTCGAGATGACAAATGGATGACAATGAGTATTAGCACTTCTTCTAACTAAGAAAGTGGCATCCTTTGGAGTGCATACTCAACTTGATCTCTTATCACTCCTTAACTAGGCAAGTAGCAGTTTTAATAGCGACTAACTCACCTAACCTTTAAATGAATCGAAATTTTTTTTCCATCATGTTAAATCCAAAAGGGAGTTCTCTAATATCGTTAAGATATATTTTTAGTCCTTATCCATGCTATTTATAAATCATACATTTAGAACATGTATAATGAAAATATATTTAGAATGAGGAGTATCCTCTCCCAATTCATGATCTTTATTCACACACACACACACACACATATATATATTCATATTTTAAAGTCTTCTAACCTTAATATTTATCCGTAACCCTTTATGTTTGTAAAGGTTAAATCTCTCTCTCTCTCTCTCTCTCTATATATATATATATATATATATATATATATATATATATATATATCAAAATATAATTTATAGTTAATTATACTTATATCTCAAATATAACAGGTATACTAATAGTCCAAGCTACTTTTCATAATATATTTTAATGGCATTCTAATTAAAATATATATGTTTATATAAAAAAAATTATGCAACCTTTTCATGATTAAGTCATCACAAGGATTTGTATAAACCTACCTTTCTCCCACCTTATGTTCAAGGTGAAAATTGGAAAGAGACTTAATATATATATAATATTATAGGAATTTCCCCAATATTCAGGTTTGGGGTTTATATATATATATATATATATATATATATTAAGATGACTTGTATGCCTAAATGACAGGTATCATGAAAGACAGTTGTGCCGATCAGGCAAGTTTTGTAAAAAAGATATATGCCTCAAAGGAAGCTTATGTAAAGACAGTAATGTTTCCAGTTAATGTAAGTCTTCTAAAGACAGTTCATGAATGCTCTTTATTTAGAGTATTGGATATTTTCCTATTGGAAGATAAATATTAAGATGATTACTTAACTGCTTAGAATCGTCAATTAATTTTTAGCTTCAAGCTAAAATAAGGTAAAGGATTCTATTCTCAACTTGTGATAAGTAGTCACTCTAGTAGGGATTTAGGAAAACCAAATAAGTGCTTGTTAAGTTCCTACGAAAACCAGGATGACATATGTCATCAATGTCTTAGTTTTTCATGTCTTCCTGGTCAGACAAACTCTCTCCCCTAGTGGACTCAATTTCCCATTGTTTAATTGTGTACATATTTAGTCTCCTAAGTTTACTACTTTACGAATTTAAACCACATAACATAGAAGGTTTACTGGTGGGTCCTTGGCCTTGAGCTCCTCAATAGAAAACAAATACAATATGCTTTTACATTACAAAATATTAGGGGTATAAAAGAGGGATATCACATCCTTTCCCCCTTAAGAATAACACTGCCCTCGGTGTTATGTTTTTCAACAGTTTGTCTTCCACATCTTGAGTCCTCTTTTTGCTTGCTTCATCATCTCTATTTTGACCATCTTTAGACTTTCACAATCCACGCAAGTTGTTATCGCTCATAACCTGCATTTTTATGCAACAAAAACCGGTTCTCCCAGAATTGTTCAGTAAAACATATCATTACTTCATTATCCAACTAGGAACATAGACAATGAGTCCTTTTGAAACATAACCTTTGTTATTCATGAAACATATTCTAGCCTTTGTTTGTGCTTTTATCATCATAAGAAAACATAATACAGGATTATTTTTCAATATATCTCAAAGAATTCATAAGTAATCTAGATTTACTTATCTTTTGGGGAGACGTCTTTTACCTCCAATATTTGGACAGTTTAACTAGTCTTGACTCCTCAACTTGACGTAGACATCTCTTTCATTCACAGGTTAGCATCATCTATTTCACATAATTTCAAGTAGGAATTTAAAATTCATCATTCATCCTCGCCCTGGAGGGATTTTTGCCTACTCAAGTTTTATTTGTGTTCATAACATTCACACATTAATACATTCAATAGTCTAGTTACTTGGAAATTCGTTAATATGTGTTGTATTAATACATCATGAAGATGAAAAACTTTCAGCAACACTTTGTTGAACACCAAACTCTCCCTTGAGCTTGGAACATCAACAACTCTCTGTTGAACACAGAACTCTCCCTCGAGTTCTGTCACTGATTTTTGTGTGGACTTACGGGCTCAAATTTTGAGAGTACTTCTCTTTTCATTGCTAGTCAAAATTTATCCTCCTTAAAAAACATCAAGCAGCGTCCTGTCTTCTAGATGTTAAATTTTTGTGCCTAGGTCTTTCCATTGATATCACAGACTCTTTCTCTTTCCACTCAAGCCTCTTAGGCTTGAGTCCAGGAATATTTTTCCACCCAATTTCTCACTTGAGTCGAGGAAAAATTATTTTAGCAAGGTAGAGCTGGATCATCATTTTTTCCACTTGGTGTTTTATTTTCCACTCAGCCTCCCGCTTGAGTGCAAGAAAAGTTATTTTCCCCTCAAGCCCCTCGCTTGAGTCCAGGAAATATTTATTAATAATGATCATTTATCATTCCTTGCATTTTTGTTAATCACAACATGCAACATAACATCAAAATAGGTTCACATATTTACTTATAAATTGATACTCATGCTTTCATATATCTTTACATGAGTCTTTGATCGTTAGTCAGATTTTTACAATATGCTTACCATACCTTTATGCATAATGTATCATGCTCTTGTCCTCCAACAAGTCTCGCAGATATTGTCAATCTATCAAAATCTCTTATTAGTACCACTTTTCATAACAAAGTCGAGATTTGTAAGAGATGTTTTCCTAATCCTAATAAAAAAAATCATCCTTCGCATTCTAATATCCCTACATGATGAACTAAAATCAACATTCCTATTTTGATTTTATTTTCATCAATCTTACCTTACGACATGAAACTGCAATGTTAGCATATAGCATTTGTTATTATCTCCTCATTAACTTTGGTTTCTAATGAGGTATAATAGCTTATATTCCTGATAAATTTACAACCTTTCCAATAATTCCAATGGTCGTCTACTTCACCATTCAACTGTTTTCAACTTACATCTACATAAATTTACAAGACGATTGTAAAACAATTTTTGTAATATATCTCTATATATCAAGAAAATTTCTAGAAAATATTTACATTTCTTTCATGAACGTATCAAAAGTGAAATTATAACCAATCTTCTATTTTTATTATGTCAACAAAATACATGATACGAAATCATTATTCCTATGTTTACAGTTTTCAATCCACAACCTTTGTTGGTCAAGGTAGTAACATGTCTCGCCAAAATTTTCCATATTATACAAGGAAAATGGAATATAACATTTTTCATTGATCTTGATACAAACAGTTAATACATTAGTCGTCATGGTTATTGTCTCAATGTATTCATAAATAAGCAAACTTCTGGCAAACTCTTCCCTATACTAAATATGAAAAGGAAATCAATCGTCAATATAATGTCATTGTCTAAAAACAATTTACTTATATATGAGATATTTTAGGATAGCTAACTTTAGCATACATTTTTCCTTTTTAATAACTTTGTATTCATATCCTTTATCCATCAGAATACACAATCTTACTAGGAGAATGCTACTCCTTAAGTACTTACATTAAAGTACAACTACTAAGTACAGATAACAATAGAATCATGGTAGAGTTCATCTTATTAAAACTTCTTTCCCCAAAGAATTAGAACCACTTAGACCAACTATCATCCTAATTATTGTTATTTGAACTTGATTTCCATATTCCTTCTGGAAATGGGATATGATTTATAAAATTAGTATACTACTATCGACTTTCTTGAATCACAAATATGCAAAATCTAATTGGCAACATCACCCTCTTTCATAAACAACTTATATATATGTAATGTAATCCAATTTCTATTACATTTCATATAACCAAATATATTACTCATTTGTTTGTAGGGTCGACCGCACAAAATATTATTCTACTTTCCTCATGATCTACAATATCTTATCCTATGACGAATTCTGCAAAATAATGTCCTTTTATTATAGCTATTCTACTCATCCTATTCAACACATCTTATCTTAAATGTTAATAGAATCTAGACACATTATTCTATCATAATTCTAAAGCAGTGTTTACACTTCTTGCAGAATATGCCTTAAACCCAATTTCATTTGTCAGTTTAAAACATAATGCTTCAGAAATAAACATAATGAAATTACTTACTTGTAACTCATCGACGCCTTATTGGTTGCCTTTAAATGAATCTTTGAAAATGAATTTGTTCAGTTGTACCTTACAGGTAGTGTCCCTTTACTAGTTCCACCAACTTATAATCTCTACCTCATGCTGAGCCCCAATATGCTCGAGTGTCGTAACTTATGCTATGATACCATATGTAACACACTCAAGATCCAAATTAGCATTTTTAGGGAATTTAAAGAACTTTTCACAATGACCCCTTAACTCATATGTAGTATTGCATATAAGCACTTATTCAATCATCAACATTTTCTAGAAAATCCAATGCTGGACCAAATTGCTGGCATATCAATCATTAGCCTAGATATTTGACATAGATCCAATACTGGTCATATAAATCATTAGCACAATATATGATAGAGATCCAATGTTGGACCAAATGGTTGGCATATCAATCATTAGCCCAAATATTTGACATAGATCCAATACTGGTCGTATCAATCATTAGCACAATATATGATAGAGATGGACCAAAATCATTGGCATATCAAAGTTAGAACAATATATTGATAGAGATGTAATACTGGACCAAAAACGTTGTCATATCAAAGTTAGCAAAATATATTGACATATATCTAATATTGGACCAAAAACGTTGGCATATCAAAGTTAGCACAATATATTGACAGAGATCTAATACTGGACCAAAAACGTTGGCATATCAAAGTTAGCACAATATATTGACAGAGATCCAATACTGGACCAAAACGTTGGCATATCAAAGTTAGCACAATATATTGACAGAGATATAATACTGGACCAAAAACGTTGGCATACCAAAGTTAACACAATATATTGACAGAGATCCAATATTGGACCAAAACGTTGGCATATCAAAGTTAGCACAATATATTGACAGAGATCCAAGGCCTTCAATGCTGGCATAGCATTATGAACACAGATCTATGGGTAGCATAACATATAACGGAAATGCGCAATGCTTCGTGGTAGTGATGTTATAAACTTATAGATCCTATAGGAATCACACAAATTCAAGGCAATAATAAAAAAAACAGCGATCAAAGCATTCAATGCTGGCATAACATTAAGAACGGAGATCCAACACGGATTATCGAATGGCAGCAATCTCAGAGAACGGATATCTATGGCAGTATAATATATAGCGGAAGTCCCCAACGCTTCGTGGTAGTGATGTTATAAACTTATAGATCCTACGAGAATCACACAAATTCAAGGAAGCAATAAAATACAGAGATCCAACACGGATTATCGAATGGCATCAATCTAATTTAACAGAGATCTACGGGGTTCAAGTCTTTAAATACAACATACGAAAGGGGAACGCGACCTCTGTCCCCTTAGAGATATGGCGCTACTGTGAACTTACAAGGATGACAAATTAAAACCATGCAAACGGGTTATAAGAATTGAAAGTTGCGACCTCTGGTCCCACAGATATCTCCCATTGAACAGAAAAATAACCATACACAAAAAAGGGTTTTAGTGACTTATCGTTCAGGGATGTAGGAATACGACCCTCTTCCTCCATGTTATCCTCCTATTCTGTCAATATCAGCTACCAAACCATTCCTGTGATTTGCATAGACCGAGTTCACTTAGATGCCCTCGAGGAGTTTTGCACTCGCCGCCCTTTTTCTCCTATTCCCCATCCCCCCCCCCCCTTTTTCTAAATCAAGAAACCAAATAAGAGTCCTTGTGAGAGTTTGAACCTCTCCTCTAGATGACAAATGGTTGACAATAAGTATTAGCGCTTCTTCTAACTAAGCAAGTGGCATATTTTGGAGTGCCTACTCACCTTGATCTCTTAGCGCTCCTTAACTAGGCAAGTGGCAGTGTTAATAGCAACTAACTCACCTAACCTTTAAATGAATCAAAAATGTTTTTCCATCATATTAAATCCAATAGGCAGTTCTCTATATCGTTAAGATATATTTTTAGTCCTTATCCATTCTATTTATAAATCATACATTTAGAACATGTATAATGAAAATATATTTAGAATGAGGAGTATGCTCTCCCAATTCATGATCTTTATTCACATATATATATTCATATTTCAAAGTCTTATAATCTTAATATTTATCCGTAACCCCTTATATTTATAAAGGTTAACACTTTCTTTTCAAACACTCTGGTCTCACATATATATATATATATATATATATATATATATATATATATGTTTATCTCAAGATATAATTTGTAGTTAATTATACATATATCTCAAGTATAACAAGTATACTAATAGTCCAAGCTTCTTTTAGCTTTTCATAATATATTTTAATGGTATTCTAATTAAAATATATATGTTTATATAAAAAAAATTATGCAACCTTTGTATGATTAAGTCATCACAAGGATTTATATAAACCTACCTTTCTCCCACCTTATGTTCAAGGAGAAAATTGGAAAGAGACTTAGTGTGTGTATATATATATAGGAATTTCCTCAATATCCAGGTTTGGGGTTAATATATATATATATATATATATATATATATGATTACTTAATTGCTTAGAATTATCTATCAATGTTTAGCTTCAAGGTCAAATAAGGTATAGGAGTTTATTATCAGCTTGTGATAAGTAGTCACTCTACTAGGGATTTAGGAAAACCAAATAAGTGGTTGTTAAGTACCTATGAAAACTAGGATGTCATATGTCATCAATGTCTTAGTTTTTCATGTCTTCCTAGTCAGACAACCTCTCTCCCCTAGTGGATTCAATTGCCCGTCATTAAGTTGCGTACGTATTTAGTCTCTTAAGTTTACAACTTTAGGAATTTAAACCACATAACTTAGAAGGTTTACTTGTGGGGCCTTGGCCTTGAGCTTCTCACCAGAAAACAAGTACAATATGTATTTACATTACAAAATATTAGGGGTATACAAGAGAGATATCACAACCAAATTTTAGTGTCAATCTATAGGTTGACACAGTCAACAAGGTCACCAACCAAGAAGATCAACAACTGACATGGTTGTAGACTAACACAGTTATCTAGCTGATTAAGTCGATTACCTACAAGTCACCCAAGTATTGCTAAGATTTAGTAGAGTCCTAGAAGGAAGTAAAGAAGGGAAGTAGGGAAAATGAAAAGTAATAAATTAGTCTTCAAATATGATTAAAATCAGTAAAGGGGATCATAAGTATATCGAGTGCAAACCATGGAAAAACAAAGTATATCGAGTGCATAGGGAATCTCTAACCTAGTGCTAGCGTTAAAACATCACTATTAATCTAAAGGAAATTCAGATACATAAATTGGAAATGTCTAAAAGTTCCTTAATCAATATTGTTAGTTTTTCATCATTTAATTCAATATGATCTAGGATCTTAACTGACAGAACAACATGTACAGCATATCAAACACAAGAGACAAGAAACACAAAGCATTTCACCGGGGAAAACCAAGAAGGTGAAAAACCCTGCAACTTCCTCAGAGATAGAATAAGGACCAATACAAAGATCACAAAGATGAATCCCCAAAAGATAGATGTCTGCAGCAGCTACTCCTCCTCCACTTGTGCACACTCCTCCTCTCTCTCACTAATGCAAAGTGAGTGAGTGTGTGAATGAATAAATGAGAGAGTCACACTCTCTATTTATACTTTACTTTGACTTGCCTTTTACTCTAACTAGGCCGACCTCCCTTAGAAGAGTCTAATAACCCATTACCACTTGTCACTGGGCTGAACCCACTAGGGTGGTCTAATAACCCTTTAACCCATACTAGGCCGACCCCTCTAAGGTGGTCTAATAACCCTTTAACCCATACTGGGATGACCCCTCTAAGGTGGTCTAATAACCCATCAAATATAAGTTACGACACTTGCAAATACAAATGACGACACTTCCAATCGGAGGAATAATACATCTCCATTGGGGATACAATAAAGTACATACAATATACAAGTGAATATCTTCCGAAGTTACAAATACATCAACAAATATATATAGTATGGCACAGTGAATACAGATCCACCAAAAGAAATTAACCTCAATGACAAAAGTCCAGCTAGTACAACCAAATCTTCTGTTTATCATCAATCATTAGTTGAAATCTATATAGCTTATCAAATGCAAACATTTAAGTAATAGCTGTGAAAATCAATATATATAATTACAAATTTTCTTCAAATGAAATGTGTCACTATACCAATACCAGCAGATATGGCCTCTTTAAAGGGTGAACAAGTATAAAGAACTTATTCAAGAACCAATTCTATGATGATTTCATCTCACATGCATTGATAATATAACTTGTTCAATGACCAAAATTGCATGACTTTCAACTGGTCTAATATTACAATCTTACCTCACAGACTTTGACATCCCAATAATGTAAAAATGGTGATGACATTGATGGATCGTTGATATGATCCAGGGTGACCTTGATACCAACTTGAAATTGATTCCATTTTCACTTGACAAAAGGATCAACAATAGGATCGTTTTTATTGAACTTGATTACAGTCAAAGGTAGTGAATCCAATGTGCATATTAAACTCTATGAATGTGTCATTAGTCTCAGTTATCATCACATAATGAACATAATTACGGAAAATAACATGCACAAAGAAACATGAGATGTAAGCAATATTCATTTGGTAACGGAGTTCACAGGCCCCCTGGCTACGTCTTCGGGCTCACTCAATCGTCGAGCCGCTTTATTCTTTTCTTCAAAAGATACTCTCCTTTACAAAAGGGTTGATTTCCAAGATCAATAATGGTAGAATAATTCCCACAATAGTGATAGTATCAAAGAGTTGATCTTGAACAATGGGAGAGCTAGTTATCACAAGCATGTGGCAATGTCTCTCCTACGAAGAGACGATCCCCTCCAATGAAGGTTGATCTCTCACAAGCATGTGGCTACAATCTTATTACAATATGGAGAATATTTATCTTGATGTTGATGATGGAGAAAATTCGTTGCTTGGATCCAAAATCTTACTGAAATAGTGATTCCGTCTTAAGAAAGCGGTGAAGAATGACTATACATATGGCCACCTTCACCTCACAACCAGCCACAACAATATCCCTCTCTCTTTGCACATAACACGGGCTTACATAGAGAAAATGGTACTTGAAGGCACTTGGATCCTCCAAAATGGATCTCCAATAGCTTCATGGTGAGAGTGCTTATATAGCACAATGAGTGGTTTAACTTCCACTTGTATTTTTTACCACCAAACAAAATGTGGTTATAATAATAAACCACGAACAAATTCCATAACCATATGAAACCACCCAACTATAGAAATGGTTATATTAACCATATGAGTGGCGTGTCTTCCCCTTTTAGGCATTTGTTGGGGCGTGACATATCCAAAACCATATGATATACGTTGAGTTTTAATTCCAACCACTCCAACAATTTTAGGATATGGTTTCAATGATATACGTTGAGTTTTAATTCCAACCACTCCAACAATTTTAGGATATGGTTTCAATTTGTTGGCGTGTATTGTGGAGGGTAACCAAAATATTAACACTATGCCTTTATAAGATATTAAAACCTTTAAATAATTCAAACCTTTTGTTTTGTGCCATGTGTCATGGGGTTATGTCACTTGTTGAATTTTCATTGGACTACATGTCAATTTGTGGTTGGTCCATACCTGCCATGTCAGTTTCTCATTGGTTGTATGGTCATGCCATGTGTCATTATGTAAGAGTGCCATGTGACCCATTTTTGTCAAATTTTTGCCTATTCCACTCAAACTTCAAATTGTGATACCTTGGCCATCCATAGTCCGTTTGAGGTAAAGCTCCAAACTGCATGTATTTCTTTTCTCTCTATGTTGCGAAACAAAAAGTCGTATGTGCAAATAAATCTCAAAATATGTACAAATGATATTATTCATTTTGGAACGTTGTGTAGAACAAGGAAGGAAGGAATGGTAGCCATTTCCTTTTCAAACACGCAGAGAACTCCATCCAGCGAGTACCGGGACCCCATCTCCACAGGGACATGATTGGTAGGCATATAAATAATAAATAATAGTGCATTAGTCTTGGTGTAAAGGAAAAGCCTGCACCAGTTCGGTTGAACCCATGTAAACCAGTTTTCAAGACATTCTCTCCTTTTAGTCACGCAGTATATCGTTTCGATGGTTAGAGGTGCAAATCCTTCCGATGCACTATGAAAGTCTATTTTTGTTAGCCTTGTTAATGCTACTACGACTACATTTGTATACATTGGGCGTGGATTATGTTGTCAACAGGTTTTTGAAATTATTTGTATCTCTTGAAATATATATTTTGCACATCACCACTTTCAGTCACATACTTCTTGACATTATTTTTTTAGTTGTGGATCATTCTACAACACTACAAGAAACTACTGTAAGCATCCCCATTGTCGGGGCTATCATTGGCGTTGTAGCAAGAAACCCAACCACTTTTAGGTTACCAATGCTTCTGTACATAATATGTCTATGTGCTTCTGTACATAATATGTCTATGTGCTTCTGTGCAAAATAAAAATACAAGTTTGAGCAGGTTCAAAATAGCTCTTAAAGAATATATAAGGCATCAATCGCCTCTCCATGCCCTCCTCCACATTTGACCCACAAAGTAAACCCAACCTTTCAATGATCAGCTAGCGGCCTTACAAAACAAGATCACGGCCCTGAATATTTCCACAATATAGCTCCAACGTTGCCCCAAAACAATGAATAATTATGGTAGGGATATGTTTTGAAATTTAAGGCAGTGAGGGGTCAGATCCCCTCAAAAACTTTCTGGCCAAACTATGCAGAATGCACATGGATTCTATTGCAATTTCACAAACAATGTAAAACTTTTCATTTAACATAACAACCTATTTAGTGAAACAATAAGAAACCCTATGTTACCCACAATAGAGAAACCCTATGTATCAAAGAATTGAATTCATATGCTTACCTTTAACCAAGACACTTTGCAAGATCCATTGCTGAGTAAATTGAATGCCAGTCATGGTCATTCTGGATTTGCTCACCATTTTGGATTTGCTCATTCGAGTATGGAAGAAACTTTCTCCAATTTCTACTTTCCTCAATCACTATTTGCCCCAACTTCTATTTAACCCAATTTTTATTTCCCCCCTCTTTATTTCCATCGATGTATTTGAGTTTCTAAATTTGTTAATATTATTATTTATTATATATTAATATGATGAATTACATAATATATTTAAACATTAAAAGCATATCATACTATATTATATTATAGAGTGCACATATTATATTGTTGAAATTGGGGGACATACCTTTAGGAGGAACACAGACTATAGGTCCCCATGGCGCCAGACCAGCCATCAGAAAAAGCAGGAAAGCAAGCACCTGTTCCATATCCACAATGGCCATAATTTCATCCACTAATGCAAAAATAATAAACATAATATTATCACTTCATAATATAAATATATGTACAATGCAAAACGAGATTTGATAGAGGCATCTTCATGGCCTAGATAAATGCAGCCAGCGATAGATTGATGAGGTTACTAGAGTTTGCATGGTTGGATCCTATGTTTATGAAGAGAATAATAATCAAGTACTAGTTAATGAGCAAGATAAATAAGTATAAGTGATTAATATTGAAATGATAGTGTATAGGAGTAATTAGTCATTTTTATTAGTGCAAATTATTATTTAGTTGTCGTGACTAACATTTTTAGTCACATAGTCATTTATTTGCCAATTTCTACTAGTGAAACCAAGGGAATACAAGTAGTTAACTCTAATTTGTTGCTTATTACCAACATTCCAAACCAACCCTCTCTCCAAAAAGGCATAGTTTCAACCAATTGATTTCTAGTTGTTTGAGGCCTTTGCAAACTTTTTTAGAGGCACCCTAAACCGATTATAGAATGACTTTTTCTTTAGGTATTTTGCTCCAATTATTTCACCATCTGACGAGTTTTTTTATCAAAATCTGGTGTTTTTTTTAAATCTGAATTATTTGTTGTTTAAATTATTGTTTTGAATGCATAAATGGATTCAACGGCCTCAAATACCCCAACGCACATGGATTAACCAATTTTAAACAGTGTTGGTAAATTCATGGTGGAGATATTGTGATAGTTGAAACAGATTTTGTCAACATTTCGAGCCAACAAGCTGCGGCAGAAGTCTTGAAGAAGAGATCTAAAATATTTTTACCGGATTTAGTCAAAATCATGTCGAAAAATACTATTGAGAACAAGCGTATTCTTCGAATGTTTAGGCACATATATACACACCTTAAATTTATATAATTTCTATAATACATGACATGTATATAAATTTTATAAAATATGGTAGTTTATATAAAGATATTAAAATATTATGAATAAAATATATTCTTTATTTTTTAATTATTTTAAATGTAACTCTAACAATAAGCATTCAAGATGGCATATTCAATGTTTTAATTTATATTTAATTTTCAACATAATCAATATAATATAGAAAAAATGAAATATTTGTAGGTCGTGGGGTGTTTTTTAGAAGTCTAAACGTGTGACCATTTTGAAGTCCGGCAAGTTTTTGGAGGGAATATGATGATTTTTTTTTAAGAAATCTGAATTTTGTGCTATTCAAATTGTGATTCTGAATGCGTAAATGGATTCAATGCTCTCAAATACCCTAGGGCACCCATATTTTGAGAATTTAAACATTGTTATTATGAAGTTCAAGAATTTGTTCAAAATTTTAGCCAGAGTCCGTCGAAATCGTGCCGAAAAAATTCATTGAAGATGGGTGAAATCGTTGCGTGTTTAGTCTATGCGGTTTTTTTACTATGGAGAAGCCTAACCTAACATTCGTCTATAAATACAATCATAGAATGTTATTTATCATTCACACTTTTGTTGGTTTCAGAGGTAGTTATCATTGTAGCTAATCTGCACCAAAGGCCTCCTTTGCAATATCCAAACCTATAGCATCGACTCAAACTCAAGACACATCTTCTGCAATAATTTCCCTGCCTATAGCATTGGCTCGGGCTCAAGACATGGTGACACATCTATTCATAACCAAATTCTTCTAGGATTTCAACGATGCTAATATTTTTTAGGCTGTGAACAAGGACTGATTTGGTCATTTTATTGTTAAAATCCAAAGAAGCAAAATGTATACCAAGTTGAATTGAAACTCTAGCTAAAAGAAAGCTTCAATGATTCTTAATGGTTGTTTTTAGAAGTGTTTAGTTTGCAATGGGTACAAATTTCTTAGAGCCTCAATGATTGTTAGTTGGAGATGTAAGGGCACTCTATAATGCCAAGAAACGTTTGGATTTATTGTAACACTCGTGTTATAAGATACTCCTATCCATTATTTCTTGTTATTAGCAATTCAAGAACCACTTTTCTTGTCTCTATAGTGTTTGTCAATTACAGCATTCAAACTTTTGTGCCTCTTCACCGAAGGATTGCATTCCTATTATTGAATGTCGTTGGCCCTTGCATTCCCATCCCCCTTGAATATATTCTCTCCCATGTTTTCACTAAGAGATTTTTGCTAGACATGCCCCACATACATAGAAAATACTTTTTTCCTTTTCTGGAGTAGCCTCTAGTGTGTGGGATGATGGATGTCGAGGAGATGAGAATGTGTGCCATTCATTTGCCCCTAACCCCCATTAAATAGAGGTATACCGATCGATGAAAGAACTAAGCTTCCCAATGAAAGAGTAGACTAATATCAAAATACAAAAAGATAGATACAGATACACATTTTCTTTGTATTGAGAAAGATATAAGAGCATAGTAATGTAGAGATATCTCCATATAAGATGATAAGGGAAGGTATAGTAAAGTAATACCCTCTCTCCATATCACCTCACCCTAGAAAAAGATAGTATGATAGAAATATATCCATCTATGATAAGGGAAGGAAAGGGGAAGATGAGGTGAGAGATATCACCATATCGTTGATAATTAGGAGCTACTCATCATTTTTTTCACACAGAAAAAAAATAACAACTTGTTATTCATGGAATCAAAGTTGTTACATCAGACAATAGTTGAACCCATAGTAAAAGTGTATCTTCAACAATAACATGCTTTCTGTGTCTAGCTAGAAAAGCTTTTCAAAAATTCTTACCTATAGCACTACCATGGCTACAAAAGTCAATATAACAAATTACATATTTGGACCTTAATAGAGACATCATATGGATATTATAACCAAAACTACAAACATGAGATACTTCCAGAATCTAATAACACACCATTGCAGATTTTTTCAAAAGTGATAATACCATCAAAATCACCAATAGCCTACTTTGAAAGTCGGTCAGATTCCTCATTATATTCACGATGAATCACCATTAATTAAGGAGAGTAAAGGTTTGTGTATACTTTTTATTATTATAATCAATTTTTTTGTTTTGTTTGGAATCTTTGGTTGCAAAGAAAAAAATTAACAACCCAACACTCAAAGACATCTAACAAGAGTGGGATTTGATCCCCTTTCTGACCACCATCGAGGAGTGGTTTTTCTTGAATAATGGTGAAACTCGCATTTGCAAATAGTAGTCAATGATGGTTGTCCTCGTTGCCAGTTTTATGACTAAGTTATGATAGGTTTTTTCATCTTCGAAAGCATATCCCCAATATTAGGGGTATACAAGAGGGATATCACATCCTTTCCCCCTTAAGAATAACACTGTCCTCGGTGTTATGTTTTTCAACAGTTTGTCTTCCGCATCTTGAGTTCTCTTTTTGCTTGCTTCATCATCTCTATTTTGACCATCTTCAGACTTTCACAATCCACGCAAGTTGTTATCGCTCATAACCTGCATTTTTATGCAACAAAAACCGGTTCTCCCAGAATTGTTCAGTAAAACATATCATTAATTCATTATCCAACTCAGAACATAGACAATGAGTCCTTTTGAAACACAAACTTTGTTATTCATGAAACATATTCTAGCCTTTGTTTGTGCTTTTATCATCATAAGAAAACATAATATAGGATTATTTTTCAATATAACTCAAAGAATTCATAAGTAATCTAGATTTACTTATCTTTTGGGGAGAAGTCTTCTACCTCCAATATTTGGACAGTTTAACTAGTCTTGACTCCTCAACTTGAGGTAGACATCTCTTTCATTCACAGGTTAGCATCATCTATTTCACATAATTTCCAGTAGTAATTTAAAATTCATCATTCATCCTCGCCCTGGAGGGAATTTTGCCTACTCAAGTTTTATTTGTATTCATAACATTCACACATTAATACATTCAATAGTCTAGTTACTTGGAAATTCGTTAATATGTGTTGTATTAATACATCATGAAGATGAAAAACTTTCAGCAACACTTTGTTGAACACCAAACCCTCCCTTGAGTTTGGAACATCAACAACCCTCTGTTGAACACAGAACTCTCCTTCGAGTTCTGTCACTGATTTTCGTGTGGACTTACGGGCTAAAATTTCAAGAGTACTTCTCTTTTGATTGCTAGTCAAAATTTATCCTCCTAAAAAAAAATCAAGCAGCGTCCTGTCTTCCAGATGTTAAATTTGTGTGCCTAGGTCTTTCCATTGATATCACAGACTCTTTCTCTTTCCACTCAAGCCTCTTAGGCTTGAGTCCAGGAATATTTTTCCACCCAATTTCTCACTTGAGTCCAGGAAAATTTATTTTAGCAAGGTAGAGCTGGATCATCATTTTTTCCACTTGGTGTTTTATTTTCCACTCAGCCTCCTGCTTGAGTTCAGGAAAAGTTATTTTCCCCTCAAGCCCCCTCGCTTTAGTCTAGGAAATCTTTATTAATAATGATCATTTATCATTCCTTTCATTTTTGTTAATCACAACATGCAACATAACATCAAAATAGGTTCACTTATTTACTTATAAATTGTTACTCATGCTTTCATATATCTTTACATGAGTCTTTGATCGTTAGTCAGACTTCAATATGCTTACCATACCTTTATGCATAATGTATCATGCTCTTGTCTTCCAACAAGTCTCGCAGATATTGTTAATCTGTCAAAATCTCTTATTTGTACCACTTTTCACAACAAAGTCAAGATTTGTAAGAGATGTTTTCCTAATCCTAATAAAAAAAATCATCCTTCGCATTATAATATCCCTACATGATGAACTAAAACCAACTTTACTATTTTTATTTTATTTTCATCAATCATACCTTACGACATGAAACTGCAATGTTAGCATATAGCATTTATTATTATCTCCTCATTAACTTTGGTTTGTAATGAGGTATAATAGCTTATATTCCCGATAAGTTTACAACCTTTCCAATAATTCCAATGGTCGTCTAATTCACCATTCAACTATTTTCAACTTACGTCTACATAAATTTACAAGACGATTGTAAAAGAATTTTTGTAATATATCTCTATATATCAAGAAAATTTCTAGAAAATATTTACATTTCTTTCATGAACGTATCAAAAGTGAAATTATAACCCATCTTCTATTTTTATTATGTCAACAAAATACATGATACAAAATCATTATTCCTATGTTTACAGTTTTCAATCCACAACCTTTGTTGGTCAAGGTAGTAACACGTCTCGCCAAAATTTTCCATATTATACAAGGAAAATGGAATATAACATTTTTCATTGATCTTGATACAAACAGTTAATACATTAGTCGTCATGGTTATTGTCTGAATGTATTCATAAATAAGCAGACTTTTGGCGAACTCTTCCCTATACTAAATATGAAAAGGAAATCAATCGTCAATATAATGTCATTGTCTAAAAACAATTTACTTATATATGAGATATTTTAGGATAGCTAACTTTAGCATACATTTTTCCTTTTTAATAACTTTGTATCCATATCCTTTATCCATCAGAATACACAATCTTACTGGGAGAATGCTACTCCTTAAGTACTTACATTAAAGTACAACTACTAAGTACAGATAACAATAGAATCATGGTAGAGTTCATCTTATTAAAACTTCTTTCCCCAAAGAATTAAAACCACTTAGACCAACTATCATCCTAATTATTGTTATTTGAACTTGATTGCCATATTCCTTCTGGAAATGGGATATGATTTATAAAATTAGTATACTACTATCGACTTTCTTGAATCACAAATATGCAAAATCTGATTGGCGACATCACCCTCTTTCATAAACAACTTATATATATGTAATGTAATCCAATTTCTATTACATTTTATATAACCAAATATATTACTCATTTGTTTTTAGGGTCGACCGCACAAAATATTATTCTACTTTCCTCATGATCTACAATATCTTATCCTATGACGAATTCTACAAAATAATGTCCTTTTATCATAGCTATTCTACTCATCCTATTCAACACATCTTAGCTTAAATGTTAATAGAATCTAGACACATTATTCTATCATAATTCTAAAGCAGTGTTTACACTTCTTGCGGAATATGCCTTAAACCCAATTTCATTTGTCAGTTTAAAACATAATGCTTCAGAAATAAACATAATGAAATTACTTACTTGTAACTCATCGACGCCTTATTGGTTACCTTTAACTAAATCTTTGAAAATGAATTTGTTCAGTTGTGCCTTACAGGTAGAGTCCCTTTACTAGTTCCACCAACTTATAATCTCTACCTCATGTTGAGCGCCAATATGCCCGAGTGTCGTAACTTATGCTATGATACCATATGTAACACACTCAAGATCCAAATTAGCATTTTTAGGGAATTTAAAGAACTTTTCACAATGACCCCTTAACTCATATGTAGAACTACATATAAGCACTTGTTTAATCATCAACATTTTCTCATTCCATAACACTTATACATTGCACATGATTAGCCATACTTGTATAGAGATTATATTAATCTAATCTCTGGTTCCTTCCCTTCTAACAATTAGTTTATTTATACACAACAAACACCCTATAGTAATGTATGCGAAAAGTATAAACTTGTGTGATAGACATTTAACATTCTTTAATGAAAACACTTACCATTTAGATCACAATTATGAAGTGGAATAAAATACCTAAGAAACAAAGATGAGAGAGACCAATGTACGTGGTTCACCCAAATCTATGTGCTATGTCCACAAAGAAATGTCACATTACTATTTATCAATATAGAGGGATTACATCCTACAACACAGTTGTTGCAAACTTACTTTCCACTTTCTAAAAGATGGAAACATATAATATATAACAGGGATGTTAATCGGAATCAAGTTATTTAACTATCCCTTTCGTAGACGCTCTCTCGATTCACGATGGCAAAGTAATTTCACAATATATAAAACAGAGACAAGCTGGATCAATCGCTAGCATAAAATATGACAGAGAAAATCCAATGCTAGACCAAATCACTGGCATATCAATCATTAGCCCATATATTTGACAGAGATCCAATACTGGTCATATAAATCATTAGCACAATATATGATAGAGATCCAATGCTGGACCAAATGGTTGGCATATCAATCGTTAGCCCAAATATTTGACAGAGATCTAATACTGGTCATATCAATCATTAGCACAATATATGATAGAGATATAATACTGGACCAAAATCGTTGGCATATCAAAGTTAGAACAATGTATTGACAGAGATCTAATATTGGACCAAAAACATTGGCATATCAAAGTTAGCACAATATATTGACAGAGATCTAATACTGGACCAAAAACGTTGGCATATCAAAGTTAGCACAATATATTGACAGAGATCCAATACTAGACCAAAACATTGGCATATCAAAGTTAGCACAATATATTGACAGAGATATAATACTGGACCAAAAATGTTGGCATACCAAAGTTAGCACAATATATTGAAAGAGATCTAATACTGGACCAAAAACGTTGGCATATCAAAGTTAGCACAATATATTGACAGAGATCCAATACTAGACCAAAACATTGGCATATCAAAGTTAGCACAATATATTGACAGAGATATAATACTGGACCAAAAACGTTGGCATACCAAAGTTAGCACAATATATTGACAGAGATCCAACATTGGACCAAAATGTTGGCATATCAAAGTTAGCAAAATATATTGACAGAGATCCAAGGCATTCAATGCTGGCATAGTGTTATGAACATAGATCTACAGGCAGCATAACATATAACGGAAATCCCCAATGCTTCGTGGTAGTGATGTTATAAACTTATAGATCCTACAGGAATCACACAAATTCAAGGCAGCAATAAAAAAAACAGTGATCAAAGCATTCAATGCTGGCATAACATTAAGAACAGAGATCCAACACGGATTATCGAATGGCAGCAATCTCAGAGAATGGATATCTATGGCAGTATAACATATAGCGGAAGTCCCCAACGCTTCGTGGTAGTGATGTTATAAAATTATAGATCCTACGAGAATCACACAAATTCAAGGAAGCAATAAAATACAGAGATCCAACACGGATTATCGAATGGCATCAATCTAAGTGAACAGAGATCTACGGGGTTCAAGTCTTTAAATACAACATACGAAAGGGAAACGCGACCTCTATCCCCTTAGAGATCTAGCGCTACTGTGAACTTACAAGGACGAAAAATTAAAACCATGCAAACGGGTTATAAGAATTGAAAGTTGCGACCTCTCGTCCCACGGATATCTCCCATTGAATAGAAAAATAACCATACACAAAAAAGTGTTTTAGTGACTTATCGTTCAGGGATGTAGGAATACGACCCTCTTCCTCCAGGTTATCCTCTTATTCTCTCGATATCATCTACCAAACTATTCCTGTGATTTGCATAGACCGAGTTCACTTAGATGCCCCGAGGAGTTTTGCAGTCGACGCCCTTTTTCTCCTATTCCCCATCCCCCCACTTTTTCTAAATCAAGAAACCCAATAAGAGTCCTTGTGAGAGTTTGATCCTCTCCTCGAGATGAAAAATGGTTGACAATGAGTATTAACGCTTCTTCTAACTAAGCAAGTGGCATATTTTGGAGCGCCTACTCACCTTGATCTCTTAGAGCTCCTTGACTAGGCAAGTGGCAATGTTAATAGCAACTAACTCACCTAACGTTTAAATGAATCAAAAATGCTTTTCCATCATATTAAATCCAAAAGGGAGTTCTCTGATATCGTTAAGATATATTTTTAGTCCTTATCCATTCTATTTATAAATCATACATTTAGAACATGTATAATGAAAATATATTTAGAATGAGGAGTATGCTCTCCCAATTCATGATCTTTATTCACATATATATATTCATATTTCAAAGTCTTATAATCTTAATATTTATCCGTAACCCTTTATATTTATAAAGGTTAACACTTTCTTTTAAACCACTCTGGTCATATATATATATATATATTTATCTCAAGATATAATTTGTAGTTAATTATACATATATCTCAAGTATAACAAGTATACTAATAGTCCAAGCTTCTTTTAGCTTTTCATAATATATTTTAATGGCATTCTAATTAAAATATATATGTTTATATAAAAACATTATGCAACCTTTGTATGATTAAGTCATCACAAGGATTTGTATAAACCTACCTTTCTCCAACCTTACGTTCAAGGAGAAAATTGGAAAGAGACTTTGTATATATATATATATATATATGAATTTCCTCAATATCCAGGTTTGGGGTTAAGATATATATATATATATATATAAAGATGATTACTTAATTGCTTAGAATTATCTATTAATGTTTAGCTTCAAGCTAAAATAAGGTATAGGAGTTTATTATTAGCTTGTGATAAGTAGTCACTCTACTAGGGATTTAGGAAAACCAAATAAGTGGTTGTTAAGTACCTATGAAAACTAGGATGTCATCTGTCATCAATGTCTAAGTTTTTCATGTCTTCCTAGTCAGACAACCTCTCTCCCTTAGTGGACTCAATTTCCCGTCGTTAAGTTGTGTACGTATTTAGTCTCTTAAGTTTACAACTTTAGGAATTTAAACCACATAACTTAGAAGGTTTACTGGTGGGGCCTTGGCCTTGAGCTCCTCACCAGAAAACAAGTACAATATGTATTTACATTACAAAATATTAGGGGTATAAAAGAGGGATATCACAACCAAATTTTAGTGTCAATGTATAGGTTGACACAGCCAACAAGGTCACCAACCAAGAAGGTCAACAACTGACATGGTTGTAGACTAACACAGTTATCTAGCTGATTAAGTCGATTACCTACAAGTCACCCAAGTATTGCTAAGATTTAGTAGAGTCCTAGAAGGAAGTAAAGAAGGGAAGTAGGGAAATGAAAAGTAATAAATTAGTCTTCAAATATGATGAAAAGCACTAAAGGGGATCATAAGTATATCGAGTGCAAACCATGGAAAAACAAAGTATATCGAGTGCATAGGGAATCTCTAACCTAGTGCTAGCATTAAAGCATCACTATTAATCTAAAGGAAATTCAGATACATAAATTGGAAATGTCTAAAAGTTCCTTAATCAATATTGTTAGTTTTTCATCATTTAATTCAATATGATCTAGGATCTTAACTGAGAGAACAAAATGTACAGCTTATCAAACACAAGAGACAAGAGACACAAAGCATTTCACCGGGGAAAACCAAGAAGGTGAAAAACCCTGCAACTTACTCAGAGATAGAATAAGCACCAATACAAAGATCACAAAGATGAATCCCCAAAAGATAGATGTCTGCAGCAGCTACTCCTCCTCCACTTGTGCACACTCCTCCTCTCTCTCACTAATGCGAAGTGAGTGAGTGTGTGAATGAATAAATGAGAGAGTCACACTCTCTATTTATACTTTACTTTGACTTGCCTTTTACTCTAACTAGGCCGACCTCCCTTAGAAGAGTCTAATAACCCATTACCACTTGTCACTGGGCTGAACCCACTAGGGTGGTCTAATAACCCTTTAACCCACACTGGGCCGACCCCTCTAAGGTGGTCTAATAACCCATCAAATATAAGTTATGACACTTGCAAATACAAATGACGACACTTCCAATCGGAGGAATAATACATCTCCGTTGGGGATACAATAAAGTACATACAACATACAAGTGAATATCTTCCGAAGTTACAAATACATCAACAAATATATATAGTATGGCACAGTGAATACAGATCCACCAAAAGAAATTAACCTCAATGACAAAAGTCCAGCTAGTACAACCAAATCTTTTGTTTATCATCAATTAGTAGTTGAAATCTATATAGCCTATCAAATGCAAACATTTAAGTAATAGCTGTCAAAATCAATATATATAATTACAAATTTTCTTCAAATGAAATGTCACTATACCAGTACCAGCAGATATGGCCTCTTTGAAAGGCGAACAAGTATAAAGAACTTATTCAAGAACCAATTCTATGATGATTTCATCTCACATGCATTGATAATATAACTTGTTTAGTGACCAAAATTGCATGACTTTCAACTGGTCTAATATTACAATCTTACCTCACAGACTTTGACATCCCAATAATGTAAAAATGGTGATGACATTGATGGATCGTTGATATGATCCAGGGTGACCTTGATACCAACTTGAAATTGATTCCATTTTCACTTGACAAAAGGATCAACAATAGGATCGTTTTTATTGAACTTGATTACAGTCAAAGGTAGTGAATCCAATGTGCATATTAAACTCTATGAATGTGTCATTAGTCTCAGTTATCATCACATAATGAACATAATTACGGAAAATAACATGCACAAAGAAACATGAGATGTAAGCAATATTCATT
This sequence comes from Larix kaempferi, assembly GCA_027924585.1. Classification (NCBI taxonomy): domain Eukaryota; kingdom Viridiplantae; phylum Streptophyta; class Pinopsida; order Pinales; family Pinaceae; genus Larix; species Larix kaempferi. The sequence goes on along the minus strand of BSBM01000696.1, from coordinate 5,156,617 downwards.
TGGTAACGGAGTTCACAGGTCCCCTGGCTATGTGTTCGGGCTCACTCAATCGTCGAGCCGCTTTATTCTTTTCTTCAAAAGATACTCTCCATTACAAAAGGGCTAAATTCCGAGATCAATAATGGCATAAGAATTCCCACAATAGTGACAGTATCAAAGAGTTGATCTCGAACAATGGGAGAGCTAGTTATCACAAGCATATGGCAATGTCTCTCCTACAAAGAGACGATCCCCTCCAATGAAGGTTGATCTCTCACAAGCATGTGGCTACAATCTCATTACAATATGGAGAATATTTATCTTGATGTTGATGATGGAGAAAATAGGTTGCTCGGATCCAAAATCTGACTGCAATAGTGACTCCGTCTCAAGAAAACGGTGAAGAATGACTATACATATGGCCACCTTCACCTCACAACCAGCCACAACAATATCCATCTCTCTCTGCACATAACACAGGATTACATAAAGAAAATGGTGCTTGAAGGCACTTGGATCCTCCAAAATAGATATCCAATAGCTTCATGATGAGGGTGCGTATATAGCACAATGAGTGGTTTAACTTCCACTTGTATTTTTTACCACCAAACAAAATGTGGTTATAATAATAAACCACGATCAAATTCCATAACCATATAAAACCACCCAACTATAGAAATGGTTATATAAACCATATGAATGACGTGTCTTCCCCTTTTAGGCATTTGTTGTGGCGTGACATATCCAAAACCATATGATATACGTTGAGTTTTAATTCCAACCACTCCAACAATTTTAGGATATGGTTTCAATGATATACGTTGAGTTTTAATTCCAACCACTCCAGCAATTTTAGGATATGGTTTCAATTTGTTGGCATGTATTGTGGAGGGTAACCAAAATATTACCACCATGCCTTTTTAAGATATTAAAACCTTTAAATAATTCAAACCTTTCGCTTTGTGCCATGTGTCATGGGGTTATGTCACTTGTCAAATTTTCATTGGAATACATGTCAATTTGTGGTTGGTCCATACCTGCCATGTCAGTTTCTCACTAGTTATATGGTCATGCCATGTGTCATTATGTAAGAGTGCCATGTGACCCATTTTTGTCAAATTTTTGCCTATTCCACTCAAACTTCAAATTGTGATACCTTGGCCATCCATAGTCCGTTTGAGGTAAAGCTCCAAACTGCATGTATTACTTTTCTCTCTATGTTGCGAAACAAAAAGTCGTATGTGCAAATAAATCTCAAAATATGTACAAATGACATTATTCATTTTGGAACGTTGCGTAGAACAAGGAAGGAAGGAATGGTAGCCATTTCCTTTTCAAACACGCAGAGAACTCCATCCAGAGAGTACCGGGACCCCATCTCCACAGGGACATGATTGGTAGGCATATAAATAATAGTGCGTTAGTCTTGGTGTAAAGGAAAAGCCTGCACCAGTTCGGTTGATAGGAAAAATGGAGTCTGAGTGCATTCAGTTGAACCCATGTAAACCAGTTTTCCGGTCAAGACATTCTCTCCTTTTAGTCACGCAGTATATCATTTCGATGGTTAGAGGTGCAAATCCTTCCGAAGCACTATGAAAGTCTATTTTTGTTAGCCTTGTTAATGCTACTACGACTACATTTGTATGCATTGGGCGTGGATTATGTTGTAAACAGGTTTTTGAAATTATTTGTATCTCTTGAAATATATATTTTGCACATCACCACCTTCAGTCACATACTTCTTGAGATTATTTTTTTAGTTGTGGATCATTCTACAACACTACAAGAAACTACTGTAAGCATCCCCATTGTCGGGGCTATCATTGGCGTTGTAGCAAGAAACCCAACCACTTTTAGGTTACCAATGCTTCTGTACATAATATGTCTATGTACTTCTGTACATAATATGTCTATGTGCTGTACATAATATGTCTATGTGCTTCTGTGCAAAATAAAAATACAAGTTTGAGCAGGTTCAAAATAGCTCTTAAAGAATATATAAGGCATCAATCGCCTCACCATGCCCTCCTCCACATTTGACCCACAAAGTAAACCCAACCTTTCAATGATCAGCCAGCGGCCTTACAAAACAAGATAACGGCCCTGAATATTTCCACAATATATCTCCAACGTTGCCCCAAAACAATGAATAATTATGATAGGGATATGTTTTGAAATTTAAGGCAATGAGGGGTCAGATCCCCTCAAAAACTTTCTGGCCAAACTATGCAGAATGCACATGGATTCTATTGCAATTTCACAAACAATGTAAAACTTTTCATTTAACATAACAATTATTTAGTGAAATAATAAGAAACCCTACGTTACCCACAATAGAGAAACCCTATGTATCAAAGAATTGAATTCATATGCTTACCTTTAACCAAGACACTTTACAAGATCCATTGTTGAGTAAATTGAATGCAGCCATGGTCATTCTGGATTTGCTCACCATTTTGGATTTGCTCATTCTAGTATGGAAGAAACTTTCTCCAATTTCTACTTTCCTCAATCACTATTTGCCCCAACTTTTATTTAACCCAATTTTTATTTCCCCCTTCTTTATTTCCATCGATGTATTTGAGTTTTTAAATTTGTTAATATTATTATTTATTATATATTAATATGATGAATTATATAATATATTTAAACATTAAAAGCATATCATACTATATTATATTATAGAGTGCACATATTATATTGTTGAAATTGGGGGACATACCTTTAGGAGCAACACAAACTATAGGTCCCCATGGCGCCAGACCAGCCATCAGAAAAAGTAGGAAAGCAAGCACCTGTTTCATATCCACAATGGCCATAATTTCATCCACTAATGCAAAAATAATAAACATAATATTATCACTTCATAATATAAATATATGTACAATACAAAACGAGATTTGATAGAGGCATCTTCATGGCCTAGATAAATGCAGCCAGCGATAGATTGATGAGGTTACTAGAGTTTGCATGATTGGATCCTATGTTTATGAAGAGAATAATAATCAAGTACTAGTTAATGAGCAAGATAAATAAGTATAAGTGATTAATATTGAAATGCTAGTGTATAGGAGTAATTAGTCATTTTTATTTGTGCAGCTTATTATTTAGTTGTCGTGACTAACATTTTTAGTCACATAGTCATTTATTTGCCAATTTCTACTAGTGAAACCAAGGGAATGCAAGTAGTTAACTCTAATTTGTTGCCTATTACCAACATTCCAAACCAACCCTCTCTCCAAAAAAGGCATAGTTTCAACCAATCATTTCTAGTTGTTTGAGGCCTTTGCAAACTTTTTTAGAGGCACCCTAAACCAATTAGAGAATGACTTTTTCTTTAGGTATTTTGCTCGAATTATTTCACCATCTGACGAGTTTTTTTATCAAAATCTGGTGATTTTTTTAAAATCTGAATTATTTGTTGTTTAAATTGTTGTTTTGAATGCATAAATGGATTCAACGGCCTCAAATACCCCAAGGCACATGGATTAACCAATTTTAAACAGTGTTGGTAAATTCATGGTGGAGATATTGTGATAGTTGAAACAGATTTTGTCAACATTTCGAGCTAACAAGCTGCGGCAGAAGTCTTGAAGAAGAGATCTAAAGTATTTTTACCGGATTTAGTCGAAATCATGTCGAAAAATACTATTGAGAACAAGCGTATTCTTCGAATGTTTAGGCACATATATACACACCTTAAATTTATATAAATTCTATAATACATGACATGTATATAAATTTTATAAAATATGGCAATTTATATAAAGATATTAAAATATTATGAATAAAATATATTCTTTATTTTTTGATTATTTTAAATGTAACTCTAACAACAAGCATTCAAGATGGCATATTCAATGTTTTAATTTATATTTAATTTTCAACATAATCAATATAATATAGAAAAAAATGAAATATTTGTAGGTCGTGGGGTGTTTTTTAGAAGTCTAAACGTGTGACCATTTTGAAGTCCGGCAAGTTTTTGGAGGGAATATGATGATTTTTTTTCAAGAAATCTGAATTTTGTGCTATTCAAATTCTGATTTTGAATGCGTAAATGGATTCAACGCTCTCAAATACCCTAGGGCACCCATATTTTCAGAATTTAAACATTGTTATTATGAAGTTCAAGAATTTGTTCAAAATTTTAGCCAAAGTCCGGCGAAATCGTGCTGAAAAAATTCATTGAAGATGGGTGAAATCGTTGTGCGTTTAGTCTATGTGGTTTTTTTACTATGAAGAAGCCTAACCTTACATTCGTCTATAAATCCAATCATAGAATGTTATTTATCATTCACTCTTTTGTTGGTTTCAGAGGCAGTTATCATTGTAGCTAATCTGCACCAAAGGCCTCCTTTGCAATTTCCAAACCTATAGCATCGACTCAAACTCAAGACACATCTTCTGCAATAATTTCCCTGCCTATAGCATTGGCTCGGGCTCAAGACATGGTGACACATCTATTCATAACCAAATTCTTCTAGGATTTCAACGATGCTAATATTGTTTAGGCTGTGAACAAGGACTGATTTGGTCATTTTACTGTTAAAATCCAAAGAAGCAAAATGTATACCAAGTTGAATTGCAACTCTAGCTAAAAGAAAGCTTCAATGATTCTTAATGGTTGTTTTTAGAAGTGTTTAGTTTGCAATGGGTACAAATTTCTTAGAGCCTCAATGATTGTTAGTTGGAGATGTAAGGGCACTCTATAATGCCGAGAAACGTTTGGATTTATTGTAACACTCACGTTATAAGATACTCCTATCCATTATTTCTTGTTATTAGCAATTCAAGAACCACTTTTCATGTCTCTTTAGTGTTTGTCAATTATAGCATTCGAACTTTTGTGCCTCTTCGCCGAAGAATTGCATTCGTATTATTGAATGTCGTTGGCCCTTGCGTTCCCATCCCCCTTGAATCTATTCTCTCCCATTTTTGCACTAAGAGATTTTTGCTAGACACGCCCCACATATATAGCAAATACTTTTTTCCTTTTCTGGAGTAGCCTCTAGTGTGTGGGATGATGGATGCTGAGGAGAGGAGAATGTGTGCCATTCATTTGCCCCTAACCCCCATTAAATAGAGGTATACTGATTGATGAAAGAACTAAGCTTCCCAATGAAAGAGCAAACTAATATCAAAATACAAAAAGATAGATACAGATACACATTTTCTTTGTATTGAGAAAGATATAAGACCATAGTAATGTAGAGATATCTCCATATAAGATGATAAGGGAAGGTATAGTAAAGTAATACCCTCTCTCCATATCACCTCACCCTAGAAAAAGTATAGTATGATAGAAATATATCCATCTATGATAAGGGAAGGAAAGGGGAAGATGAGGTGAGAGCTATCACCATATCGTTGATAATTAGGAGCTACTCATCATTTTTTTCACACAGAAAAAAGTAACAACTTGTTATTCATGGAATCGAATTTGTTACATCAGACAATAGTCCAACCCATACTAGAAGTGTATCTTCAACAATAACATGCTTTCTGTGTCTAGCTAGAAAAGCTTTTCAAAAATTCTTACCTATAGCACTACCGTGGCTACAAAAGTCAATATAACAAATTACATATTTGGACCTTAACAGAGACATCATATGGATATTATAACCAAAACTACAAACTTGAGATAGTTCCAGAATCTGATAACACACCATTGCAGATTTTTTCAAAAGTGATAATACCATCAAAATCACCAATAGACTACTTTGAAAGTCAGTCAGATTCCTCATTATATTCACGATGAATCACCATTAATTAAGGAGAGTAAAGGTTTGCGTATACTTTTTATTATTATAATCAATTTTGTTTTTTGTTTGGAATCTTTGGTTGCAAAGAAAAAAATTAACAACCCAACACTCAAAGACATCTAACAAGAGTGGGATTTGATCCCCTTTCTGACCACCATCGAGGAGTGCTTTTTCTTGAATAATGGTGAAACACGCATTTGCAAATAGTAGTCAATGATGGTTGTCCTCGTTGACAGTTTGATGACTAAGTTATGATAGGTTTTTTCATCTTTGAGAGCATATCCCCAATTGAAGAGGAGGCTTTATTCTTAGCCTATCATGGATTGAAGAAGAGGCTCTATTCTTAGCCTATCCCCTATTAAAAGGGAGGCTCTGTCCTTATCCTTTTTATTTTTTGTAAGGAGCAAATAATTATAGAGTTTTTTCATTCCTTTTTTTATGAGTTAAGTCTTTGGCGAACCTTTAATAAACACCAATACTATGAAGTCTATGATCAAAAGTCACTTCTCATAGAGAATCATATTACTATCGAATATGAATAGAACATTTGTATTAATGTTAGTTTGCCATTATGAGTATTATCAATGCAAGTGGCACCACAAATTATAGTTTACTTAACCATTGACTTTAAATTAGCTTCAAAATACCTGGAAAAAAGAAACCCATACTTCTATAGTAAACATATTCTAATGAGCACAAAAAACACCCGTACTTCTATAGTAAACATATTCTAATGAGCACAAAAAAATCCCATACTTCTATAGTAAACATATTCTAATGAGCACAATTTTATGATACGTAGATTTATTAAATTTATTTGATTGGTTAATAAGCTTTACCGAAAAAATGAATTTTAATTAACTCTATATTGTATTGAAGATTAAGTTTTAATTAAGTTTCTATCGCATACCACAATAAAAAAAACCAACCTTATATTAAATAAAAGTTGAATCATTCATTACATGTCAACATAACATAAGAGAAGTGAGGAACTTCTCATGAAAATATCATAATCTATCTAGTGAGAGAGAGCAAGACCTCCAAAAACTACAATCACTACATTAGTAATGTAAGACATTCCCTAGGAAGACCCTTTACATATGCTTCAACCCTTTACATAAGGGACCAAAAAAGTTCAGATTGGAAATAACACTACCAAAACATGAATTTCAATTATGCAAAGTGACACTTGAAATTCAAGATAAGGTGGTGGAATTAATTTGATATTGTTACCAAAATGTCATAACACACTCACACTTTTATATATTTTGAAAGAGACGTCAAAACCCCAAGGTGAAATCATGAAAGTGATGACATATACAAAGACCCGTAAAAAAATACTTGTAAAATTCCATGCCTAAGAAGGAATATGGCTAAGGAATAATATATATACTCACTTCCAAAAAAATTAATTACAATTTGCAAAATTAACCAAAACCTAAAACCTAAATATTATATATAAAGGAATTCTGATCGACCAATGGATAATATACATTTCAACCTTCCATAACACATTGCCTATCATCTCAACCCCTCAATTCGGTTTTTTTATCGTGAAGTAAATTAAATTGACCATGACACATTGCCTATCATCTCAACCCCTCAATTCGGTTTTTTTATCGTGAAGTAAATTAAATTGAAAACTTCCCATACTCTACTTGGTTTTTAAAAGGAAATGAAATATTTTTTTTTATAATTTTGTATTTGTATTTCAAGAGGGTTAAAAGTCTTGTTCCAGCGATTCCACAGCTCACATTAAAATTACCTGAATATTCACTCCGCCGTCCAATATAGTATGCCGTTGCTTGATATTTGCGCCGGAAATCGAAATTATTTCGATGATGCTAAAATAAATTAATGATTTATCAGTTTTCCCCAAAACACTGTGTGTATATATGTTGCAATGCTTGTGTTTGATATACTTAAACCAAACCCCCTTTTAATGAACTTTCTCGGTATTTCTGTTTGTTATTTGCAGAAGGATTATAAAACGTGCGCTCATATGCGGCAACAGATTATAAAACCCGCAGATCCATCCGAAAGAAAACACCGAGGCAAGGGGCACCGCCGGGCAAACAGCCTGCACGGCCTTCCCGCAAAAGGAAAATAAATTATTATTAATAGTTTGACCCGCCTGCAAGCGCACCCGCAAAGGCAAGATCATATCCTGAACAGAATATGGGCTCTGGCCGCCACAATTACAAACGACAAACAGCTAATTCGCAATAATCCGATTAACAGATCTACATCTCGAATCCTGTGCCAGACCTTAACCATAAAAATGACATAACAATCAAAGGCTGGCCTTTAATCACAATACATGAAGCCACTGCAGCTTATTTGTGTTAGTTGACACCAGAACCTCTGCGAGAAAGTACTCCAGAGCTCAGATCCTGCCTTCATATGCACACAAAAAGCAAATATTTAAAATAACTAGTACTAAATGTAAATATTAGATGAGGAACCTGCAGTTTGCGCTTTAAAACGTAGAAACCCTACAAAATAACACAGAGCAATTGGATCCCATGATAGAACTAATGAAGTATTTGTAGCCGAACCCTGGAATTTAAAGAACCCGCCGATGAAATGGACAGCCAGATCGACCGCCAGCTCATATGCCGAAATCTAACGGTGTAAATTGCCTTGCAGCTTTCGTACGACATGTAGGAATGTGTCGGTTGATACGCTCCACAAAGCTAAGCCTGGCCGCTTGATGACAACTACGTGAACGGTTGTCAAATATTAAAATATTAATTAAAAAAATAAAATCTAAAATATTTATAAAAAAATTAAAATCTAACCAAATCACCACTCACCTCTTACTTTCCTTTCAACACCAACCTTTCAAAAAAATCTCCGATTCTCCACCCACCTCTTACTTTCCTTTCAATACCGACACGCATGTGAGTATCCTTTGGTCTCGTTCAAAGTTTTTTTGTTTTTTATTTAATGAAAATATCTGTCATTAGTTATTTGATTATTAATCTGAAAGGAAATTACTAGTTAGAAATTATGAATAAAAATTGAAAGAATAATATATATATATATAGAGAATTTGTCTATTGGTAGCTTGGGTGGTTGGGAGGAATGTTGTTACCCTCCCCACTCGGGTTCAATTCTTGTAAGTGACATATTGCTCTTGTTGAGCCCATATTGTAATGATTGTAATTCATGCCACCTTGATTCTCTAGCTAGAATAACAGGTGGTGACCATTTCTCGATGGATATATATATAGAATTCAGACTATAGGTATAGAATTCAAATAAAAACAAATATGGATATTTAAAAAGTAGTACACCATTCTTCTTTAATGTAAATTAAAACTTTGTGGGGAGGCAGGTACACGGGGTAATTTTTGACCCTAGTATAATCAAGCCGAAAGTTATGCATTATATATGAGATTGAAAGAAGCAATTTTTCATGGGATTCAATCGTTAGTGGTGATAGGAGAATCTCTTCTTATCATCTATCAAACTAAGTATTGGCAGGAAATTGAATATCAAATAGTTGGCATGCTCGATGTGAGCATAATGCTATGGCAGATAAATTGGCTAATCAAGTTTAGAGTATACCCTGAGGGGGCAAAAAAATATGGGCGTCCTATATCACCTTGTTGGCTACCTTAGTGGTTTTATAAATCCAAGTATTTTCCAATATCAAGAAATAGTCTTTTCATGCATTAATTGTTTTAATCGACGGTAGCATGGATTAAATAACACATTATTGCACTCGACCAGGTGGAGGTGTCATGGTGCTCGGGATAATATACCTTTTCGTCATTCCATGGTTCATTCATATGGGATGTCAATATGGACATATAGATGTCCTGCCAAGAAGCTAGACTTTTATTGTTTATGGGATACTATGTTCCAACTTTGTCATTTTGCGAGCAGTGTTGGAGGAAGGCGGTCCAACATGAGGGTTAATTATGGAATGTTAGTGCGGATCTTGGAGTATTTTGATGACTTATCCTATGTATTGGGAGATTGGCTCTCTAATTTCACTAGTTTTAGTTGCATGGAGCTGCACTCTCAGGTGACCTTCTGTTTATGTTTGCATTTTTCTCTCTCATTTGTTTGGAACGTTTGGGATACGGGGTTTCCATTCGCCTTGGAGGTTCAAATTTCTGGGGAGGGTCGGGTTGAGCATAATCTGTAGTTGTTCTTTGTTGGTGATGTCGGGGGTGTCTTTCACTCCAATTGGGTTGATAGAAGATGATGCAAGAGCAATGGGGCCTAGGTGAAACAGTTGAAGATGATCGACATGGGAATTCGACTAGGGGGAGTGTCAACGACCACTGGTGCGAAGGAAAATTGGTTGTTGAAGTCAATAAGTCGAGTAGGAAGTTGTCGATATACGACCGACAGAAAGAGCAAAGGTCGAGAGTCGACATGTCTAAGGTCAACATATGACTGGGTTGCAACGAAGGTGCCGTAGGTTGACATGTTGTCGAATCGCGGCACCGAGAGGTTTTGAGGTGAAATCCAAGCATGGAGGAAGGGGCGGACTAGTGAAGCCTTAGAATCGAAGTGAAGTCGGTGGGTAAGTCGAAGGCTGACGGAAAGCAGTATGGTTGATGCAGGAGATGGGGTCGACTACTGTAGCAGTGTTAGAGACGTTCAGAAGTCAAGGCAAGTGCTTGGTAGTTGTTCGAGGTTACTAAGGAAGTTATGAGCAGTTATGAAGTTGGTTGGGATCATGACAGATGTCACCACAGGCAGAGGTTGTGCAGCACGATAGAGGGTGCTGACAACTACAGGTCTGCAGGATCTACACGATTCAGTGGATAGAGGAAGAGTGTCTCGGGGAACGGAGTAGAACTCGGGATGAGCAGCAGTAGAAGACTAGTGTGTAGGCACAGGGGAATTTAGTCAGTGGGAGTTCGAGTTAAAGTTCCAGTGACCGCGGAGAGAGATCAAATTCATAGCTCAACAAGCGCTTGCATTCAGCACAGGCCGTGAGAGGGAGGAAGATCGCACACAGAGAGAACACACATTTACTTCTATATATTGTATCCAGCTATGGACGACTAGATTAGTTCATTTGCTTTGTAATTCACATTGTAAGTTGACTTGAAGTAATAGAAGCCATCTTCTGGCATCCTATTTACATCCATACTGTGTGAACGTCGTGTGTTCGTGTGTTATTATTAAGCAAGAAGGTTTGGCCGACCGACCTTGCGCCAATTGGTATTAGAGCAGAAGTATCCTATGAGCAGAAGGATAGCGATATCAGAGCCTGGAGTTGGAGTCAAGTGAGTCAGAAGAGCCTGTGAGTGTGTAGAACAACTCCAGTTGCGGTTCGGTAGATTTGTGCATGACTTGTGAAAGTCCGGTTGTGATTCGACGAGTGGGAGTTTTAGATGCAGTTGAAAATGGATCACAAAGGCGTTAATGTCCGAGGTATAGGATGGAGAGCATGTGGCCCTGCAGTCACAGTTGATCGTGAAATGTTTGACGAGTGCATACGAACAATGTGAAGTTTGACTAGTGAAGTCGCAGCGATCAAGGAAATTCAAAGACGTGGATGCATTCTGATACATTAGACCACAGCGATGAGGAAGTTGAAGAAGTGGAAGCACGGGAAGAGGCAGTCGAGGAACCAGAAGATGGATTCATCAAGCTTCTAATGGAGATTAGAGGTCGGACGAAGGTAGATGTATGTACCTACTCAAGAAGTCTGGATCCAGAAGACTTGATCGACTGGTTCAAAGAAATGGAGAAATACTTCGACATAGAGCAGATTGAGGATCCTAGGCGGGTTAAGACTGCATGTATGAGGTTGAAGGGCCATGCCTCATTGTGGTGGGACAATGTATAGGTTGACAAAGTCAAGAAAAGGAAGGCAAAGATCAAGTCTTGGGATAGGATGGTCATCAAGCTGAAGAGGAAGTTTTTCCAGGTGACTATGTGATTTTCGTATTCCATAAGTTGCAGAACTTTCGATAGAAAGAGATGATCGTGAAGGAGTACATGGAAGAGTTCTATAAACTGTCGATTCGGTCGGGACAAACTGACGAAGGAGAAGAAGATGTCGCTAGATATGTGAACAACTTGAAGTATGCCATACAGGACGAGTTGATCCTGTCAAGGTTCAGAGCGGTTGGTGAAGCCTACTAGTTAGCTCTGAAAGCAGAAGTGAAACTGTCGAGGAAATCTGCATCGACCAGAAGCAGGATGATTGGTCATGGTGCGAAGACTGTTTCCGCGAAAGGCCAAAGTAGCAAAACCAGGAAGGAATCTGTCGAAGAAAAGCACCATGCGGAAGGGAAATCGACAAAGGAGAAGGTGCAGGAAAACAAACGCAATGGTCGTGAGAACTGCGGTCAAGGTGCATATGGTCAAAGTGGTCCAGCAGACAGAAAGGGAGCTGCCATACCAGCCATAGTCTGTTATAAGTGTCGAGGAGTCTGACACAAGGCATATGAGTGTCCAGAGAACCTACACACTATAGAGGAGTCGAAACCCAGACGTCGAAGAGATGAGCAAGTCGACGAGAGGGTGGAGTTGACATCCGATAGTAGTGAAGATGGAAAAAGAAAAAGTCGAACCATGATGGCTAGGAGGACGTTAGTTCAAGACGACTGACGCGACGAGAAAGAACCAACACATTGAAAGGTTATCTTTCGAACCAGAGTGTGGATTGGTGAGTTGTATTGCAAGACCATATTCGATGGTGCCAATACAAAGAATCTTGTGTCGACAAAGGTCATCGATAAGTTGGGTCTTGAGAACACCCACACCCATACAAGATCTCATGGTTGAAGAAATGACATCATGTCAAGGTAACTAGACAGTGCCTGATAAACTTTAAGGTTGGGAAACTTGAAGACAGTGTACTGTGCGACGTAATCCCAATGGACGCATGTCGTCTGTTGTTAGGAAGACCATGGAAATATGATCGAAAGATGATCTATGATGGTTGAGCCAACACAGTCACCGTGTGGAAAAATGGAACGCGAAGGACTCTGACCTCAAAGCATGAGGACCAAGTCGACTGCAAGCAGGGCGAGAGCAACTATTGGGAGAAGCGAGTGTTGATATGCTTAGCGAAGGAATTCCTCGCAGAGGAGGACATGCAGTCAGGATGCTTCACCATCATTATGAAGTGACCATGTGTCGAGAGGTCGACAATGGAGAGGATTACGAACGAATTCGAAAATATGCTTGACGAGTTCAGGAGCATAGTAGTCGACGAGATTGCCACCAACGAGAAGCATATCCCATTAGATCGACTTGATTCCAGGATCGAGTTTTCCAAACAAGGCACTTCACAAAATGATTCCGGCAGGGGGTCAGGAACTCAATCGACAGGTCTAGGAGTTATTGGACAAGGGATTGATCAGAGAAAGTCTGAGCCCTTGTGCAGTACCAGTAGTATTAGCGCCGAAGAAGGGTGGATAATGGAGGATATGTGTAGACTCCAGAGCTATCAACAAGATCGCGATCAAGTATCATTTTTCATTGCTGAGAATGGACAACTTGATGGATTGCTTGAGTGGAGAAAGATACTTCACAAAGATCGACCTAAAGAGCGGTTATCACCAAATTCAAGTTAGAGAAGGAGATGAATGGAAAACAACCTTTAAGACGAAGAAAGGATTGTATGAGTGGTTAGTCATGCCATTCGCATTGACTAATGCACCCAATACGTTCATGCGGTTGATGAATGAGGTACTAAAGCCATTATTGGGAAAGTTTGTCATAGTTTACCTAGATGACATTCTGATTTTCAGTCGAACCAAGACAGAGCACTTGGAGCACATTCGACAAGTATTGTGAAAGCTGCAAGAAGAGAAGTTGATGGTGAACTTGTAGAAATGCTTCTTCATGAAGGAAGAGTTAGTGTACTTGGGATTTTTCATCTCGGGTAAAGGGTTAGTGATGGACCCAAAGAAGGTGAAGGCTATACTGGAGTGGCCAGAACCGACAAGCGCGATTGGAGTGCGAAGTTTCCATGGACTTTCCAGTTTCTACAAGAAGTTCATCAAGGGATTCAGTCGGATATGTGCACCTTTGACAAAGTGCATGAAGAAAGGGTATTTTAAGTGGACAGGAGCTACCCAGAAAGCTTTCGATAAGTTGAAGGAAAAGGTGACTGAGAGCCCAGTGTTAGCGGTCCCAAATTTCGACAAAGTTTTCCAAGTCGATTGCGATGCGAGTGGAATGGAAATTGGAGCAGTGTTGAGCCAGGAGGACTGACCAATTGCATTATTCAATGATAAGTTGGATGATGTGAAGCGGAAATATTTGGTCTACGATCAAGAGTTCTATGAGATTGTCCAAGCATTGAAGAAGTGGAGTCCTTATTTGTTTCCCAAGGAATTTTTGTTTGACACAAATCACCAAGCACTGAGGTACTTGAATACTCAGTCGAAGTTGAATCAGCGGCACATGAAATGGGTTGAGTTCCTACAGGGATATACCTTTATGTTGCAACATAAGTCGGGCAAGTCGAACAAGGTTTTTGATGCGCTGAGTTGAAGAGTTGCATTGCTGAACACGACGACAATTCAAGCAACATGAATAGAGTCGATGAAGACAGAGTATGCGATCGATGAGGATTTTGCGAAAGCATGGAAGGTGAGTAGCGAACCATGGAGTGTCGACATAACAACATGCTTGGACTATTTGATCCAAGAGGGGTCCTGTTCAAGGGACAATAGTTGTGTATTCCCAGAGGATCCGTAAGAGAGAACCTAATCCGAGAACTACACAAAGTGCATTAAGAAAGGGGAGTTTAAGTGGACAGAAGTTTCCCATAAATATTTCGACAAGTTGAAGGAAAAGGTGATTGAGAGCCTAGTGTTAGCGCTCCCAGATTTCGACAAATTTTTCCAAGTCGATTGCAACGTGAGTGGAATGGAAATTGGGAGGGCCGACCAATTGCATTCTTCAGTGAGAAGTTGGATGATGCGAAGCAAAAATATTCGGTCTATGACTAGGAGTTCTATGTGATTATCCAAACATTGAAAAAGTGGAGGCATTTTTTGTTTCCCAAGGAATTTGTGTTGTACACAAATCACCAAGCACTGAGGTACGTGAATACTCAATTTAAGTTGAATCAGCGGCACATCAAATGGGTCGAGTTCTTGTAGGGATATACCTTCATGTTGCGACATAAGTCGGGCAAGTTGAACAAGGTTGCCGACGTGCTGAGTCGAAGAGTTGCATTGTTGAACACGACGACAGTTCAAGCAACATGAATAGAGTCGGTGAAGACAGAGAATGCGATCGACGAGGATTTTGTGAAAGCATGGTAGCCGAGTAGTGAATTGTGGAGTGTCGACAAAACACCATACTTGGATTATTTCATCCAATGGTGGTTTAGGTAACAAGGATGGTTGATTGTTGGGTGTTTGTGTATTGTGTGAAAGAGGATCTGCGGATGACATCATTAGCAAGTGGTGGGTATCTGAATCGAACATGGGTTGATCAGGAGCGGCATAAGTGATTTGTTGTGGTGGTGCGTTGCCCTGAGGGGGAGCCAACGACTGAGTGTTCACTACACCTTGGGTTGGAAAGGGGTTTTGCAGCACCAAAGGTTTATGTTGAGGTGGTGGAGGGTTGGGTGGCGCCTGAGGAGCCGCTTGCCCTTGACGATGGGCATCGTTAGTCCAGAGTTGCCGAGCTCGCTCTAAATGTGGGCAAGCATGTGTGTAATGGCCATAGACCCCGCATATAGAACAAGGGTGGTTTGTTATGAGGTTATTGTTTTTAGGCTGCTTGGGATGACGATCCGGATTCTGGTTGGGAGGAGCAGCGTTGTTATTATGCGGAGGATTGGGAGGTGGAGGACCTTGATGTTGTTGTTGGTTGTTGCCGCGGTTATGTCCTCTTCCACGGTTTTGTTGTCCACCCTGGTTGCGTTGGTTGTTTTGATGTTGGGGTTGATTGTGTTGTGTGTACACTTTCCCATGAGCAGTGGGAGGATTTTGGTTTTCCGCAGGTGTGGGAGCAGGTTGCGGTGGATAATAAGCTGGTGGGGTTGGAGGTGGTCCAGTTACCTGCTGGGGTTGCTGGTAACCCTGAGCTATTGGAGGTGTTGGGTTAGCTGTTGTAGCTTGTTGTGGGTAATACACTGGTTGTGGCGGGAGCTAAATTGGGTTTTGGGTAGCCGGTTGGCTATAGTATGTGGGTGGTACATATGCCGATGGCGCTTTCCCATAGCAATGTTGTGGACAAGAGGGTCCATGGGTGTGGTCAGTTTGATTCATTGGAGTGTACGAAGTTGTCGCTCCAGAATTAGATGTAGCCCTAGATTGGTCTGGGGAATTTATGGTGCTCACCATGCTAAAAGGTTTAATTTGTGGTGTGACCTGGCCAATAATACCATCGGCGGCATGTGATGCCCCCGGTGTGTCACCGCGTGAAGAATCGCCTCGTGGGGCATCTGGTATGATTGTGTAGAGATAGCGCGACTGGGAGTAAATGAGGTCAAATTGTTGGGCTTTGAGGATGGCCTCTTCTTCATACTGGGTTCGTTCGGATGCCACATCCTTGGCAATGAGAGGGAGGAGGGATTTTAGAAACCAATCTAAGAAGATACGGTCATCTAACTTGATTTTGCAGAGGCTTCGGCGTCGACGCCACTCATGAATGTGGTCAGTGATGTGGGTGGCCGTGTTCTGTCTGCAAGACAGTAGGATCTCGACTCCCGCATCATAGCGGACAGGTAACTGAAAGAACTGCAGGAAGGTCGAGGCAAGGGAGGTAAAGGTGGCATGGGTCCCATGGGGCTGCTCGATATACCACTTAGCTGCAGAGCTAGTGAAGGTGCGTTGTAACAGACGGAGGCGGACAGAGTCGTCCACTATGGAGTTGGAGGAACACCATAGATGGAAGCACATAATATGGTTCTCGGGGTCCTCACCTGCCTTGCCCTCAAACTTAGGGATGTCGGAGGGGAGTTTGGTGGGCATGTGAGGCCACGCAGGGTCGTGTCTGATAGGATCGTTGGTTAGCCTGGCTAAGTCTGGTAAGTTCAGACTTGCCATGTAAGGTAAACAAGCAGATGGATGTGGCGTAATGACTAGGACATGACTATTCATGGTGGCATGATGTAGTGGTCTAGTAGCCCCTAAGGGTATGCTAGGTATTGAAGGTATGTGTCCTCCAACTGCTGTGGTTTGGTATGGGCCAGCGTTTCCAAGTGCAACATGGGTTACACCAGGATTAGGAATAGTAGTAGGGATTCCTGGGATCTGGGTTATGGTAATGAGAGGGGGTGTGACCCCTATGTTTGGCATACCCATAATAGGAGGTAGTCCTATGTTGGGCATTCCTAAAGGTGGAGTGTCCCCCATATTAGGCATACCTAGGGGGGTGGTTGTTGCCATGGATGGCACTGCAGTAGAAGGGTTTGTGGATGTACCTCCTATGGTACTGGTAAAAAGTGGGTCGAATTGTGTTCCAGCCATAAGGTTGGTTGGGAATAATGCAGTAGGGTTTTCGGATTCTGCCTCAAAATCAGATGTGAAGTGAGGCGTGTCAGAATCGGATGACTGTATGTTTGGCCGTTGACGTGTCGAGTCAAGGGATAAGGCTCGATGTCGGTGACATGGAGAGCCAAGTAGACTGAACTCTGGGGGTTCGCCCTGAAGACGACGAGATCATCTAAAATTCTCAATGGTGAGAAAAATGTTTTTTGTGTAAAAATCTTCAGTGTAAGATGGTATTGTATAAAAAACTCGAAACCCTAATGCAACCAAGGGTGCAAAAAGGGGAGTGAAAATAAAGGCTCTCAGGCCAAAAAAAATCAACCTCAAAAAGGCACTTATTATAGCAGCTGTGCTATAATAAGTGGAGGGATGCAACAAAAATGGTTAGAGTACCAACAGTCAAACAACTTCTAGAAAAAAGAGGTGCTACTAGACCAAAGGTGGATTGTATCATGCAAACACCTAACTAGAAGTATTGTGAGTCAACAAACGATATTCTCTGCAAGGTGATGAAATCCAAGTTAGACAATATTGAGTGTTGAATCAACGGCTATATATCCCCCTACCGGGAGGGACACCGGGTAATCAATCCTACAGAATGGCAACTAGGATACTCCGTTCATGACACGTTCAAAAAAGGTAAATCTGTTGTTTGGTCCTTTTACCGCAATACCCCCATACAGGGATATCCCGAGAACTGCGAATGGTAGCCTTCGGTTACTGAATGGATTTCGGTATTCCACTCAGGCTTCCGGAACCATCCTCGCAACTTCAACCCTCCTAGGGGAGAGGCTCTCTGATAAACTGGTTGTGACTGTGCCAAAAAATACTAGGAGATTTTGGTTCCCTAATGGACAACAGCTATGTCTCAAATGTAATAACTGAGGGGTGTTATTGGAACACCTATCCCCTCAATTCTACCTAGCTACAAAGTTCTTTTAAGTGCTCCCCAAGTGGGGTTAAAAGTTGGTTGAAGTTAGGGTAAATTTTAAGGCTCAGTTTAAATTACGTGTTTGAGTGGGTGCACGTGTGGTGTTTTAAACTGAAATTGAATGCTTTGCAAAAACTATTAAAAAAAAGAAGGATCTTTGAAATAGGAAAGCAAATAATATGAATTCTTCAAGAAATAAATGGATTTCTTTTTTAAACAATTGCTTGGGCAAAGTATCAAGGAAGTAAACAGTAAAAAAATTTATCTAGATAAAATGCAAATAAATCCTTCTTTCAATTTCTGAAAATTTTTAAAAAGATTTTTTAAAGGAGCATTCTAAATAGTAAAATATTTCTATGGCTGTAAAAAATGCAGGAATTTTAATACTGCAAAATGTGCTAAATGGGCAGAAAATACAGCAAAAAATTAATTTTTTAATGGATTGGTCGAATTGAAAAAAAATTGCATCGTGGGTTTTGGCAGAACAACCGCGATGGACCGCGCGGGTTTCTGTCCCACAGTTGCGATGGGTGGCGCGGGTTTCAGCCGCGAAGCCGCGATGTGAAGCACGGGATTCTGTCACACAGTCGCGATGTGCAGCGCGACAAATGGCCGCGAAGTGCAGCGCTCAAACTGGCCGCGAAGCCACGCGGAAAAGAGCCGCGAAGTCGCGATGAGCCGCGTGACTGTTGGGAAAAAAGCCACGAGGTGAAAGCCGTACACAGACGCCAAAAAATGAACCCAAAAATTGAAAATTTCGGGCTGTTAATGGCAATAGAATGGGCCAAGATCTAGAACAGCAGTGGATCTGTTGTCTAGGATGGCAGATCTATGAATTAAACTGACTAATACTAACAAAAACTAAGATCTGAAGCAAAATTTGAGATCTAAGAGTTCTAAGACAGCGGAGTTGCCAAAAATTGTTGGCTTGGTTTTGCAACCAAGCTTAGTGCAATGGGCACCTGCTAACTAGTAGCAGCAGTTTCAATAGAAATAAATAACAAACTAATCTAAACTATATTAAACATGGATCTATGTGAAGTAAATAAACAAACAATGGAAATATTATAGAAAAACAAGAACAAGAAATATAATAAAGAACAACTTTGTATTAAGAATAGGGGCAAGCAAGTGCTTGCAATGGTGATACCTCCAAATGGTGAAGATTGTTGAGTAGCTCCAAGGGTGAGCAGCTCCAAACTCCAAAGGTCCATTCTCCAAGGTAGCTACAATGGCCAAAAGCTCATGAGAGATTTTGGCAGCATGAGGATAGGATGATGGATGGATGGAAAATGAGGAGCCCCTACCACCTTTTTATAGTTTTTGGTGGTGGGGAATACCATTATGGTTTTTGAGGAAACATATTCATTTTGAGTGGAAAAATGGGTGTATTAAGGTCTTTTGGTGACCTTTTGGTGGCTTTAGAGGCTCAAATTGTGGAAAAGTGGACAAATGGGTCATGTGAATAAGGAAATGAGCTAGTGAGCACTTTTTGGGTGTTAACACATATTCAAGGGACAACAGTTGTGTATTCCCAAAGGATCTGTAAGAGAGAACCTAATCCAAGAACTGCACAAGGTGCATGAAGAAAGGGGAGTTTAAGTGGACAGAAGCTGCCCATAATGCTTTCGACAAGTTGAAGTAAAAGGTGACTGAGAGCCCAGTGTTAGTGCTCCCAGATTTCAACAAAGTTTTCCAAGTCAATTGCGACACGAGTGGAATGGAAATTGGAGCAGTGTTGAGCTAGGAGGGCCGACCAATTGCATTCTTCAGTGAGAAGTTGGATGATTCGAAGCAAAAATATTCATTCTACGACCAGGAGTTCTATGTGATTGTCCAAGCATTGAAGAAGTGGAGGCATTATTTGTTTCCCAAGGAATTTTTGTTGTACACAGATCACCAAGCACTGAGGTACTTGAATACTCATTCGAAGTTGAATCAGTGGCACATGAAATGGGTTGAGTTCCTGCAAGGATATACCTTCATGTTGCGACATAAGTTGGGAAAGTGGAACAAGGTTACCAACGCACTGAGTCGAAGATTTGCATAGCTGAACACGATGACAGTTTAGGAAACATGAATAGAGTTGGTGAAGACAGAGTATGCGACCGACGAGGGTTTTTCGAAAGCATGGAAGGAGAGTAGCGAACCAGGAAGGAACGACGAAACACTATACTTGGACTATTTCATCCAAGAGGGATACTTGTTCAAGGGACAACAGTTGTGTATGCCCAGAGGATCCATAAGAGAGAACCTAATCTTAGAACTGCACAACGGAGGATTAGCATCTCATTTTGGCATTGACAAGACCAAGGCATTGGTGGAAGAAAAGTATTAATGGCCAAGAATGACGACAGATGTCGGTAAGTGGGTACGACAATGTCGAGTTTTCCAGTTGGCAAAAAGAAGAAGTCAGAACACAGGGTTGTATATGCCATTACTAGTGCTGAATACCCCATGGGAGAACCTAAGCATGGATTTTGTGCTAGGATTTCCGAAGATGCAGGAAGGAAGCGACTCAATCTTTGTTGTAGTCGACAGATTTTCAAAGATGGCACACTTTATTCCATGTTAGAAGACAAGTGACGCCACAAGCATTGTTGTACTATTATTCAAGGATATAGTCAGATTGCATGGGTTACCGAAGAGTATCACGTCAGACAAAGATACTAAGTTTATGGGACATTTCTAGAGAACCCTATGGTAGAAACTGGACACGAAGTTACAGTTCAACTCGGCATATCATCCGTAGACAGATGGATAGAGTGAGGTGGTGAACATAAGTTTGGGAAACCTTCTGAGGTGTTTAACAAATGACAAACCCAAGCAATGGGAGAACGTGTTGGCGCAAGTAGAGTTCGCATACAACAATTCTATGAATTGGTCGATAAGTTTGAGCCCATTCCAAATTGTTCAAGGAAGAATCCCACATGGAGTGGTGGATTTGGTCGAGATACTGACAAACATCAGGAAAAGCGCGGATGTAAAATCATTTGCAGAGCATATGAAAGAAGTGCATGAAGATGTCCGAAAGCACATTGAGAATAGTAATGTGGCATACAAGTTAAGGGCCGACATAAAGAAGAGGCTACAGTCATTCATAGAAGGAGACTTAGTCTATGCACACTTGCGGAAGTAGATATTTTCGACAGGAACATATAACAAGATGAAGTTGAAGAAGATCGAACCATGTAAGATTCAGAAGAAAATTTCGGACAATGCTTATGTGTTGGAGTTCCCAAAGAACTTGCACATTTCACCAACATTCAATGTCTTAGATCTGTACAAGTTTGAAGAAGGTTCAAGCAGCGGAAGCGCGAAAGTGTCGAACATCGACTGGACAGTGCAGATTCCATATCAACACAAGGAGGAAATCACCGAAGTGTTAGAGGAACGCGAAGTCGGATGCATGCGAAGTTCGTGAAAGAAGGAATAATTAGTGCGATGGAAAAATGACGAGTTGCAGGAGGCGACATGGATTTTAGAAGAAGAATTTAGGAGACTGACGGAGCAGTCGATTTCTTTTTTACCTAGGGAGTTTGATGCAGGAGAATTAGGGCCTAGGCGAAACAGTCGAAGATGATCGACATGGGAAGTCAACTAGGGGGAGTGCCAATGACCACTGGGGCGAAGTAAGATTGCTTGTCGAAGTCAATAAGTCGAGCAGGAAGCTATCAATATATGGCCGACAGAAAGAGAGAAGGTCAAGAGTCGACATGTCTAAGGTCGACAGACGAGAGGGTTGCAGCGAAGGCGTCGTAGGTCGACATGTTGTCGAATCACAACATCGACAGGTTTTGAGGAGAAATCCATCTGTGGAGGAAAGGGCAGACTGGCAAATCCTTAGAAGAGAAGTGAAGCCAACGGGTAAGTCGAAGGCTGATGGAAGGAAGTATGGTCGACGTAGGATATGGGGTCGACTACTTTACTAGTGTCAGAGACATTCAGAAGTCAAGGAGAGTACTTGGTAGCCATTCAGGGTTACTAAGGAAGTTATGAGAATTTATGAAGGTGGATGGGATCATGACAGATGTCACCACATGAAGAGGTTCTGCAGCATGGAAGAGGGTGCTGACATCTACAGGTGTGCAGGATCTGGAGGATTCTGTGGACAGAGGAAGAGTGTCTTGGGGAACGGAGTGGACCTCGAGATGAGCAACAAAGCAGCAGTAGAAGACTAGTGCGCAAGCACAGGGGAAGTCATTCAGTGGGAGTTTGAGTTAGAGTTCTAGTGACTGTAGAGAGAGATTGGATCCATAGCTCAGCGAGCGCTTTCATTTAGCACAGGTCGTCAGAGAGAGGAAGATCGCACAAAGAGAGAACACACATTTACTTTTGTATATTCTATCCGGCTATGGCCGACTATATTAGTTCATTTGCTTTGTAATTTGCATTGTAAGTTGACTTGAAGTAATAGAAGCTAGCTTCTGGAAACCTGTTTACATCCATACTGTGTGAATGTCGTGTGTGTCGTGTGTTATTGTTCAGAAATAAGGTCCGACCGACCGACCTTGCGCCAGAAGATTAGTTGTTTCAAAGGATATTTGGGACTATGTTACAATTATGGAAATTAAAAAAAAATGGGGATCTTTCAGAGAGAGAATGAGATTCCCAAGCTAACATTTGTGACATGCGTAACCAATTAAGATGGTTGAATTCCCAAATAGAAGGTCTGATTGCTACTTCTCATCAAATTACTGCTCATGTGCCTGTTATGGATGCTCATCTGGATGATATAGAGCAAACCACCCATTAAGTTTCCAATTTTACTGCTAGGCTTGATGACCATTTAAATGGTGTTAAAGGTATTATTCGTGCCTATGATGCACAAGTAGAAGACATTTCGAAAAACTTGGCAAAGCATGAATGTCTTATTGCAGGAAAAAATTCTAGGCTTGTTGAGAATTTTTTAAGTAAGAATGGTGACAGGTACTTTGTTCTGCAACCCATTCGAGTTGATGTCAATATTTCAAGCTCAAGTGAGTGTGTTGCAGAAGACTTAGAAGGAGATGAGAATTTTTTTAGTTCAGATGGGTGTGAAGAAGAAGATTCATTTGACCAAGTCATGAGAAATGGATGTAGTTCCATTTAACCTCTTGTTTTATATTTAATTTTTGCAAAAAACTACTAGGACAATTTGTTAAAACTTATAGTAGTACAACAATAGCTAGTTTTTGTGAAGTTGATTTCAAACATTGGATGAATGTATATGTCGTAGACATATCTGTTGCAAACTTTGTTCTAGATATGTTTTTTACTACTACAGTGTATCTTTTGAAGTTGATCTCTTCAATTGTTTATAATGCAAAATATTTGTTTCAGTTAAAAAAAATGTAAACTAAAACTTTTGATGAAGCAAGTAGGAGAAATGCCATCTTTTAAATATTTTTGTTTTGGATTTGTTCTTTCTTCACCCCCATATTTATGACATTGCTATACACCCTAGGCTTTAAAATATCAATCACTTTGGAAAGATGTGGATATCCAAACATATTAGAAAGAAGTCTTGTAGAAGTCCAAGAAACATATTAGAAATAAGTCTCAGGGACTCATTTAGACTATCATCTCATGGCTCTTTAGATCCTCAAAATTAACCTTCATATTTGAAAATTGTTGATTGAAGAAAAAATCTAGATCTATTTTGATGAAACGTTAGTTTCATATTTCAAAATATCATTTATTTATTTAATTATCATAGTTTCATATTTAATTACCTATTGAATAATATTTTTAAATGTAGTGTTCATATCCAAATACACTAAATCCAATAGAGAATAACTCCATGTGCAAAGATAAGTAATATTGAAAATGAATTGATAAATAAGATGATATTACATTTACAAAATATGTTGGATTTTATAAAGCCCTTCGTGCCTTTTCAACATAAAGGACACACCTTTTGCTTATATATATATATATATATATATATATATATATATATATCTTAGTGTTTATGATTTATTATTTATGATTATTTATTTAGGTTTATTTATTTATTTTATGTTCATAACATTGCCTTCCTCTTTAGAAAGGCTTTGTCCTCAAAGCAATTTGAAAAAGTCTTTATGTCTTTGCTTTGTAATGTCATCGCATCATTGTATATTTGGTCGTAGTTGATGACACATGACGATATGACGTGTTGAGTGTTGAACAGAACTTTCAAAATGTAGAAGGGTTGATCCACCCAAAATCAATTCGTTGCTGAAGGTTGCACTTCCATAGTGAACTGACGTCATGGAGTTTGAGTGCACTGGAATCGGTATATTTCGTTAGTTGTTCATGATTTTTAGGACATCTAATTTTATGATTTGTATCTTGATAGGGAATTCTTATAACGTTATTTCCCTTGATCACATTTGTAGTGTTTTATTCTTTTAACCTTCGTATATGCTTTTCTTCAATTTGGTTGACATTTTGAGCGGTGATCTAAACTGGATTTGTAACGATGGCTTTTTCTACAAATTATATTTTTGAAGATTTTGATGTCTCATTATGTGATTCTTCTATTTTTTTCTAACAACTTGTGATTATTCGGAATCTTCTTAATCATTTATTCTTGCAACTTTTCTTCATCTTTGGACTTCTTAAGTTGTTCCTTAAGATCTTCATTATGATTTCTGAGATGGTGATTTTCTTCTTGCTTTTATAGAAGTTTTCCTTCAATGTCTTCATTAGAGTGCTCTGTCTTCCAAATATTTTTGAATTTCTTGATTTTTGTAACTAATATCTTGTTATGGTTTCTTAGTTGAAATATTTCTTCTGTATTGCTTGATAATGTGTTATTGGTCTTTGTGATCTCTAACTTGTGTGCCTTTTTAGTGTCATCACTTTTTTGTTGGATTTCTTTTATTTGTTGTTGAAATCGACATGTCTCTAATTCCTGACGTTCTAATTACTTTCGGATTTGTGCAAGTTCCTCTTCCTTGTCGTTTTGGAGGGCATTTAAGCTTGTAACTTCTTCTTCTATATATTCAGATGTATTTGATGAAGGAACTCTCCACGATGAGCCATGTATTGTTATTTTCTTTTTCTCATGAAAGAAGGTCATGACTTTCATTTTTGTATTGAAGGTGAGTGTATCCAATGTTTCCAATAGTTAGAACCTAACATTATGTCAATAGTACTGTCATTTATATCTGCAATGGTGAATTCAGATTTAAGATTATAACTATTGATCTGTAAGTCCAGATGCTTTATTTTCTATTCGTTCCTCTCATTCTTCTCTATATCTGCTTCTAGAACGTGTAGTTGATTAGCAAGATTAACGTTAATAAAATTTTCTCTATTATTTGGACTTATGGCGATGTTAAGAGGACTTTCATAAAATGCGCCAATAACCTCTAGCATCGGCATCGGGATTTTTGATGGAACATCATCGAATATTTTATTCTCGGGAGTAATATTTGTCTCTTCCATTTTGATTTTTTTTCCTTAAGACTTCTTCAGCGATAAAGGGTCTTCGACTTCTCTTCTTCTTAAAACTTCTTTAATACTTTAATACTTACAAATTTATAAATTTGGGATCTTTTATTCGATGACTCAATTTTGATGATGGAGAAAATCCATTGCTTGGATCCAAATTTTTACTGCACCAGTGACTCCATCTCACGAAAAAGGGGAAGAATGACTATACACACTACCACCTTCATCTCACAACCAACCACAACAATCTTTTCCTCTCTGCACACAATGCATGCTCACATATAGAAAATTTTGCTCAAAAGGTACTTGAATCTCCACATTAATTAACCTTTTTCTTTAGATCAACTTCTGTTAGGATATTTAGACACTTAGGAGTTAGTTAAGATCAACTTGTGTAATATATCTGTTAGGGATAGTGTGTTTCTTTAGTATGCATTAGTATGCATTTGTAAATACTTAATCTGACGGTCACGATATGTTTCCGACATAGAGTGATCCGATGGCTCAACTTCTCTTAGATCAAATCTAACCTTGATCCGTGGCTTAACACCCGGTTGGTCCATGATCTCTATTTAAAGAGCATGGAGGGTCATTGTTTAGTTGATCGATTATGAGAAGCTCATTTGTAACTTTCTTTCTTTGCATAATAAATTGTCCCGTAGAAGCTATTTGGCCGGGGCCGTGGAGTGTTTCCCTCAAGAGGGTTTAAACCACGTCAAAACATCGGTGTGTTGATCTGTGATCTGTTTGTGTGAAGTGGTTGCTCATGGTGTTCAGTCCTTTGGTAGTACCCTGTGTACCCGAACATGGTATCAGAGCTTTTATGAAGTGCCGCTTCCGGTTATGATCTAGATCTTGAACTGTTGTTGCCGAAACTCGAAAGGGTTTCTAGTTCTGGTATTTTTGTGCATTTCTGGGCTGTGGGAGGTGTTCCGTTGCGTCCGGAGCGTTGTTTCCATTGGGAAATAGTTTTCGTTTGATCGAAAACGGTTCCCGGTTGCTCCAGAAACGCGTATTTCATCAGATCTGAAGGTATAATGTTACAGTGACGCATTTTTTTATTTCATTTTTTGAAAAGAAAAATCTCATATTTCATCCTTTTTTTACTGTTAGATTTTTTTTTGGTTCGGATTGTTGTTTTTCCATCTGCGTATGCTCTTTTCCGTGCACCTTGAGCGATCTCGGCAAATCAGAAACAAAAAAGAAAAGTGTTTTTCTCGGCTGCGTATGCTATTTACCGTGCACCTTGCGCGATCTCGGCAAATCAGAAACAGAGAGAAAACGTAGACTTTCCAGGCAAGCTAACAAGATATAAATCCACAAGTGTGGAAAAGTTTTTTTTGTTTCGATTTGTGGTTTGTTTTGCAGGAAAAAGGGCAAGCACGCAAACCGAGCAAGAAGAGTAAAAAAAAAAAAAAAAAGCCCCCTTCCTCATTCCCATATTTTACATACTTTTTAATCTAGCTCACTTGGTTCAAAGTTGCTTTGTTCCTTAATAGGTCTTGAGTTCAAGTCTTAGGAAGTTACTTTTAAAAGAAAAAGTGCATGCAATTTCTATTTTCAAGTTACTTTATTGTAAAAGTACATCTCACTTAAATAATAAAATAATAAAAATACAAGTGAGTCACTTAAGTTTTTTTTTCATTGTTGCACTATTTAAAAGTAATATCATTGTAAAAGTGAAATCACTTATTTTACAAAAGTGGTTCACTTAAAGCAACTTTATTGTAAAGTGATTGTCAAAAGGTTCATCTTGGGAAGAGGGGGGTTCTTTTTTTTGCTGGACATTCTCTAGCTGCCACGTCACTATTGGGGACATCTTCAACAGTTTCTTTGTTCAAGCATAACTTCATCATACAGAGTCAGTTTTCAGTGCTGTTTTTTTTTAAACCGCCTATTTTTTCGAGCTCTTCACATCCAGACTATTGGTTTCTGCTTTTATATCCATTAATTTACAAATATGGCCGCCCATTGTGATATTCTACTTAACAGTTCCAACTATTTCTCATGGAAATCTCGTATGGAGGATGTTCTACGAAGTAGGGGACTTTTCAGAATTACCACAGGGAAAGAAAAAGAACTCACTGATGATGATAAGAAAATAAAATGGGCAAATAGATGTGATGAAGCTCGTGGATTGATTGGGATGTCAATCTCTATTGATTTGCGATTCCACATATCTGGAATTGATGAACCTAACACTGCTTGGGACAAGTTGGAATCTGTGTTTGGTAAACACAATGAAATTCGAGGTCACCAACTCGAAAATGAGTTGATTTCTTTAAATCCAAGTGACTTTTCATGCATTCAAGATTATTTATCTAAGTACAAAACTCTTAAGCTCTTATGTGCAGAATGTAAGATTAAGAGGGAAGACAAACAGTGCATTTATCATATTCTTTCCAAACTTGGACCTGCATATTCTGTTTTTGTATCTACATTTTACTCCATGAAAGCATCATTGAATGCAACTAGCTATCAAGAGCCTAGTCTTGAATCCTTTTGTGATTCCTTGATTAGGGAACAAGATAAACTCATTCATCTTGGAATAATCAACAATGCAGATACATCTGAGAAAGCCTTATTGTCCCAACAGAAAGAAAA
This sequence comes from Larix kaempferi, assembly GCA_027924585.1. NCBI lineage: Eukaryota > Viridiplantae > Streptophyta > Pinopsida > Pinales > Pinaceae > Larix > Larix kaempferi. The sequence goes on along the minus strand of BSBM01000696.1, from coordinate 5,128,475 downwards.
GTCCAAGCCTTCCAAGAAACAAAATTTTCGCAATAATAAGTCAAACAAGGGTCCAAAACCCTCTCAGTCAGCTCCTTCTTTAAAAAATGACAAAGGATCCAAGCCAAAAGGCAATAAGACTGAGCGTCATTGCAACTATTGCGGGAAAGATAATCATGATGAATCTAAGTGTTTCAAGAAGATGGCAGCCTTGGAAGCAGCAATGAAGAAGCACCACATCAGCCTAGATTCGTCTTCAGAATCTACCTCTCATGGACATGCACTTTGTGCTTCTGGTTATTCTTATAATGCATCTTCTTCTTCTACTTCAAATGAATGGCTCATTGATTCTGGAGCATCTTATCATATGGCTAAGGATCAAGCCATCTTTTCTACTATGCATGAATGTAACACCAAACAAATATTTGTTGGTGATGATAGATCTCTAAGTGTTGTAGGAGCTGGAACAGTTCCAGTAGATAATGGTCATTTTAGTGATGTACTATGTGTTCCAAGAATTTCCTGCAATTTGTTATCAGTCTATCAGATCACTCATTCTGGTGAAGGTAAAACTGTGACCTTTACACCTCACCAAGTTGTAATCAAGGATTTTAAAGATCCTCAACAGGTCCTAGCTACAGGAATTGTTGATGATATTACCAGGTTGTACAAGTTTAACAACTTTGGGTCATCACCTTTCCCTTCAGTTTTTGTTGCTCATAGTGATAACTTGAGCAAACTTTGGCATGAGCGATTTGGTCACTTAAATTATCGCTCATTGCAACAACTATGTAAAGAAAATATGGTGATAGGTATTCCGATGGTATCTTGCAGAGATGGTGTTTGTTCCGGTTGTGTACTTGAAAAACATTATCGGGACAGTTTTGACAAACGTGCCTCTTGGCACGCCTCGGTTCCCTTGGAGCTTGTGCATAGTGACTTGTGTGGTCCTCTTCCATCTGCTTCCTTTTCTGGTTTCAAGTATTTCTTAACTTTCATTGATGATTACACCAGACGCACTTGGGTTTATTTCCTAAAACTTAAGAGCGAAGTATTTAACATGTTCTTGGCCTATAAGGCCCTTGTTGAAAAACAATCTGGTCATCAAATTATTAAGTTAAGATCTGACAATGGAGGAGAATATGTTAACAAACAGTTTACTACTTTCTGCACTGAACAAGGCATCCAACAACAACACACTGTTCCATATACACCACAACAAAATGGTGTAGCTGAGCGGAAGAACCGCACTTTAAAAGAAATGGCTAATTGTATGATCCAATCTAAGGGACTAAGTCTTCAATTTTGGGATGAAGCCATTAATTGCGCAAATTACATAGTTAATCGCACCCCCACAAAAGCATTACAAGGTATAACACCAGAAGAAGCATGGAGTAAAACTAAACCTGATGTAAGTCACTTTCGTGTGTTTGGTAGTGAAGCATGGGCTCACATTCCGGATGAAAAACGGAAAGCATTGTAGCCTAAAAGTGAAAAGTGCATATTTGTTGGATATTCTGAAGATGTAAAAGGTTATAGACTTCTTCAACCACATTCTCATGATGTAATCATTAGAAGAGATGTTAAATTTGATGAAAATATCTTGACCTGCGAGCCTAACTCGGCGATTGTGCCATCTTTGGCCTGCGAGCCTGATTCGGCGTTTGTGCCTTCTTCTTCTTCTTCCAACTTCCTTGATAGGTTTCCAACTCCAGTTTCTGATGATGACAGTGAGGATGAAAATCCACCTCCGCCTGCTCATGTTCCTCCAGTTGCACCAGCACAAGTGCTTCCTCGATGGGTCCGTTCAACATGTGAAGCAGCTGGTGATATTGCCAGTGATCCTAGAGATCAACGTCGAACACGTTCTCAGTTTCAGTGAGTCTCTTCTCTTTTGGCTCAAGTTTCTGAGAATCATGATCCAGAAGCTTTAGGGAATCCAGATTGGGATGCAGCCATGGATGAAGAATATCGTTCCTTAATGGCAAACGATATTTGGGATCTTGTACCTATTCCAAAAGGAAGAAAACTTGTCAGATGTAAATGGGTCTATAGAACTAAGTATGCATCAGATGGAAGTGTTGAAAGACTTAAGGAAAGGTTAGTTGCCAAAGGTTTTTCCCAAGTTGAAGGGATTGACTACAATGAAACCTTTGCTCCCGTCGCAAAAATGAACTCCATCCGCCTTGTTCTTTCCCTTGCAGCCTTACATAACTGGGAAGTCCATCAAATGGATGTCAAGTCTACCTTCTTACATGGTGATTTACAGGAGGAAATTTACATGGAACAACCTCTTGGCTATGTTCAGAATAACTCTAGCCTTGTCTGTCACCTTAAGAAATCCTTATATGGCCTTAAGCAAGCTCCTAGAGCTTGGTATGCCAAAATGGATAACTTTCTCCTTGACACTGATTTTTCTAGATTCCATTCTGACCCCAATGTCTATACCAAGAAAGTAGGAAACCATCTCATCATACTTGTTCTATATGTTGATGACCTTATTCTTACTGGTAGTGACCCTAAGCTTATAACCCATGTGAAATCCAGTCTTAAACAAAATTTTGAAATGTTAGACTTAGGACATTTGCATTATTTTCTTGGTCTCCAAGTTCTGCAAACCAAAGAAGGAATCTTTCTTTCTCAGTCTAAGTATGCTTGTGACCTTCTTCGATGCTTTCACATGGAAGATTGTACACCAGCCCCTTCTCCCTTCCAGTCTGGAGTCAAACTTTCTGCCACTTGTACTTCACCTGAAGTCGATGCCACCTTGTATCGTCAGCTTGTTGGTAGTCTCTTATACTTGACTCATTCCCGTCCTGACCTTTCCTTTGCCGTTGGTCGTGTTGCCCGTTATATGCAGACACCTCATGAAAGTCACTGGAAAGCAGCTAAAAGAATACTTTGATATATTCGAGGTACAATTTAGTTTGGGATTCATTACAGTACAGGGGGGAAACCTTTGTTGGTTGGTTTCACTGATTCAGATTAGGCCGGCGATGCTGATGATCGAAAGTCTACTGCAGGATATGTTTTCAGTCTGGGATCTGGACCTATTACTTGGGCTTGTAAGAAACAACAAGCTCTTGCTCTTTCTTCAGCAGAGGCAGAATTTCGAGTAGCAGTTAATGCCAGTCAGGAAGCTTTATGGCTTTGACAGATCCTTTCAGAGTTTGGATTCGAGCAGCAGCAGCCTACTCCACTTTGGTGCGACAATCAAAGTGCCATCAAGCTTGCCAAAGATCCAGTTCTACATCAACGCAGCAAACATATTGAGCTACATATGCACTTCATCAGAAATCTTGTTCATGATCGGGTTCTTGAAGTGCTCTTTTTCCCTACAGATGATCAAGCTGCAGACATCTTCACCAAGTCTCTTACAGAAGCGAAGTTTTCTAAACTTTGATCTATGTTAGGAGTTCAGGAACTTGTCATTAAGGGGGATAGGCTCTAATGCCTCCTTCCTTCTCCTAATAGTGTCACTTTTGTAAATCCTTCAATCCTATCCCAAGTTGTTCTTAAGGGGGGATGTTAGGATATTTAGACACTTAGGAGTTAGTTAAGATCAACTTGTGTAATATATCCGTTAGGGATAGTGTGTTTCTTTAGTATGCATTAGTATGCATTTGTAAATACTTAATTTGACGGTCACGATATGTTTCCGACATAGAGTGATCCGACGGCTCAACTTCTCTTAGATCAAACCTAACCTTGATCCGTGGCTTAACACCCGGTTGGTCCATGATCTCTATTTAAAGAGCATGGAGGGTCATTGTTTAGTTGATCGATTATGAGAAGCTCATTTGTAACTTTCTTTCTTTGCATAATAAATTGTCCCATAGAAGCTATTTGGCCGGGGCCGTGGAGTGTTTCCCTCAAGATGGTTTAAACCACATCAAAACATCGGTGTGTTGATCTGTGATCTGTTTGTGTGAAGTGGTTGCTCTTGGTGTTCGGTCCTTTGGTAGTACCCTGTGTACCCGAACAACTTCTTTGTGGATTGTGTGTATATTGGGTGGTTTGGGGGAATGATTATTATCCTTTCCACCCTAGTTCAAATCTTGTTGTATATCCTTCACTTTTATATAAAGAACTCCTTTTATCTCACATCATGTTGTATATCCTTCACTTTTATATAAAGAACTCCTTTTATCTCACTTAATGTAAACTACTTATTAAAATTACTCCTCTTATAATATATGAATAATCCCTTTCCCTTTTATATAAAGAACTCATTTAAACCATGCGTGGTTTTAAGAAAACCATGTGTTGGTTTCTTTTCTTTCTTTTTTATTCTTTTCTTCTTCTTTTTATTTTTTATTTTTTTACTTTCCTTTTTTTTAACTTTCTTTCTTTCTTTCTTCTTTTTTTAAAATTTTTCTCTCTCTTTTTTTTTTCTTTTTTTTTTTATATTTTTTGTAGGTCAAAGACCCAATGATAAATCCAAGATATGGCCAAATGCTCAAACCCGCTTCGATACCAATGTAGTGTCTGTATCCAAATACACTAAAATCCAATAGAGAATAACTCCTTGTGCAAAGATAAGTAATATTGAATATGAAGTGATAAATAAGATGATATTACAATTACAAAATATGTTGGCTTTGATCAATCCCTTCGTGCATTTTCAACATAAAGGACACACCCTTTGCTTATAATTATTTAGTTATATATATATATATATATTAGTGTTTATGATTAATTTCTTATGATTAATTTCTTATGATTATTTATTATTTAGGTTTATTTATTTATTTTATGTTCATAACATTAAATATATTATTAAACTTAATCAATAATAATTAATAAATCATTTATACAGATTTCAAATTATTCAATATATGAAAATAATTAAATAATTTTAAAAATTATTAGAAGGAAAAAATCAATTGTAGATAAAATTAGTAATGTATAATTGTTTAGGTTTTAAATAATTTTGTTAAATATTAATTACAATTTATTAATCTTATTAAATAACCATTACCATTTATTAATATAATGAATGAATTTGAACATATTATTGAAGTTATAAATAGGAAATTAAGTTTAATTTAAAAAAACATTAATATATTATTTATTTTAAAATATGAATAATTTAAAACTACAAAATCAAATTAAAAAATAATGAATAATAGAAAACTAGAAAAACAAACATATTAAGTATTTTTTTTAGTAGATAGAATAAATTCCCCAGAATGGGTGCTATCTGTCCTCGCCTCATCATGCATGAAGCTCACCCGGTCTAACAGAGGGCTAATGTTAGCCTCCAAATGGCGACAGACTCATTCTAGCTCTTATTCGTCAATATGGCTTCGGGTAGTGGTTATTATGGTTACTCATGGAAGATCCACTCCCCTTGATAGTTAGTACTGCAACCATTCTCACCTGCGGCCTTGGTAATGTAGTGTACCCAAACAGGATTTAGGCACACTAACTCAAAATTGGCAAACGTGGACTAGAATTTACAATTTTGTTTGCAAACACCACTAGATCTTCACTAATTTTCCCAAGCATGGATTCAGGGGCATATACATACTCTAGACAACCATATCCGCACAAAAGAATGTTTACAAACTTGACTTAATGATTTGCTTCAATAGTTTGCACATTCGGGAGTGCATCACACCTGGGATGGCCAAAATGACCAAAGGAAATGTCCCCAAGAATTATGTGAAACCTCTGTTGCTTCTAGTGCAATACTGGAAGCAACTAACCAACAGTATGGACTGATACTTCATATTTGAGGAACATGCTCAACTCCCTAAACTCATGGCAATGGATATCCTGGAATCAGACTCAAACTAGGTGCACAAACCACAAAAATTGGACACAAGACACTGCTTTTCCGGGGTCTTCCAAACATATTTGAATTTCCTCCAGGAGCTTGTATTTCGACCCTAACACATCCTAACTATGTATCATGATCCATAGACTAAATTCTGGAATTTCTTATAGAAAATTAATAAAAGAGAAACTGGGGTTATTTGCCATTAATTGCATATTGACACATCAGAGCAAAATAGGAACAAGAAATTTATGGAAGCTCTAACTGAGACTTTATTATAAATAGTGGGTCATTTTCAGAATATTCATGGTTGTATTTATAGCATACAACAACAAAAGAATCTGATGCAAATGATAGACAGAGAAACCCAAGGATTTGCAGAAGGGAGACAGATAATTTTCTCTCCTAGAGAATTATTTTGCTTACAAATCTTTGATCTTCTGTTGAAACTGACCCCAAATATTCATATCTACACCACAAAGTGCACCCTCCACCTAATACAGAGAAAATGTAGCCCAGAGGAAGCCAACTACCCCTTCAGTCACCCACGGATGTGCCCTCCTCATTCCCACACACACAAAACCAAAACTAACTCTAAAACACACTGCAAATTAAACACTGCTACTACCAGAACTCTACCACACCAAACTGGAACTTGAACATACCATACTAAGACTCAAATTATACCTACAAAATATGTAATCTATTGCCTTGAAGCTCCATGAAAATAACTGAGTTTTCTCTTCCTCAATATCCAGCCAGAATGACTTCTCAATCTCCCAAACTGGTTTACTGGTTGCAAATGGGCACATCTCCCAATGCTAGAAAGGGGAACATCACCCAATCTATGAAAATATAAGAGCTCTCCATTATCAGAAATCAAAATTGTCTCAAAAAAACTGTCAACTGGGGTGCTCTTCCTTCTTTTATAAACATCAGATAGATTTTCCTTCCTTCTAGAAATTTCTCCAAAAATAATAATAAAATTTGAATAATATGAGATAATAATCACTCATGGCATATTAGCATCCATTTCTAATGTTAATTGACCAAGTAAAACATTTACCATCCCTTGACATTCAAATTAGAGGTGCTTAGCTTGATTTTTAAGAAGGTTACACTATCATGTGGACCCACTCTAACCTCAAATGCACCCTCACTGGCTAAAATTAGGTCATGTAGCTTTCCTGAGATTCCTTCCTTGCTTTCTTGACAGTTACTAATCCTTCTTGAGCCTTATTGCAAAAATATGGAAGCTTCTGTCTTTTTTACTATTATGTTGCTTTCCTGTTTTTCTTGCTTTTATCTACTTTTCCAAAATTCCCTAAAGGAAAAAACTCATATGGACTTATGCATTCTCCTATGTGCCCTCTTGAGCCGCCTAGACCATTTCCAACTCATTAAAAAATATTAGATATTTAAATATTCAACGTTGTAGACATACATCACCTTTTCATGATCTAAATTAATTATACATGGTAACTATAGGCCAGAATTAATTATTTACATCAAGGGATTAGAATTAAAAATTTGGGGACGTGACAGCCTCCCTTCCCAAGATTACTTGTCCTCAAGCAATTTAAATATGGGAGTGGTAATGCTTGTTCTTCATCCCCAATTGTTACTCATTGATTTTTTGCCTCTTTCCTTAGTGATGTGTATAAGGCTGCAATTTTAAGTGGATCAAGTCATCAACTCTACACTTCACAATCTACACCACACTGAGGCTAAAAATGATGTCATGGTTCACATTCAATAGGAATAAGGTAAAATACTCTGCTCAAAGTATGGTCCTACAAAATGCTATCATAGGAAAAATCCTGACCACTGCCATCAAGAAGAGTAACTCTACTCTGCAACCACTCAATCAACTCCCCAACAACTAGTCTACTAAGACTTTCATCATATGAAAACCAAAAATGAATAATACATGTGGGTCGTCTGTTGAAAGTTTGCATTCCAACTGTATTTCTAATCTCTCCATCTAATCTTCGAAAGGGACCACCATGCTTCTGCTACGCCACTCTCATCATAACCATCCAACTGTCATAATCTGACTGCCTTTCCCTCTCCTGGATCTCCAAGCTGAAATATCTGCAAAAATTGAATCTTCCACCATGGATGGTGGCCTGCACAGGCATCCAAGTGAACTCTACCATCCTCAAATCTGAATACTGGAAAAGGAAGAGTGTCTAAATCACTGGTTATGACTCTAGGTTGCTCATGAAATCTAACAATCACCTTAAGAGATAGCTCCATCCATCCTATTCTCCTACCACTAAACCAATTGAAACAACTGAGTCCCAAAATGATCCCAGGGTCCCAAATCAACTTGAGAAATAAAGAGTTTCTAATACACCCGAACCAAACAATACAAGGATCCCACTATCTGTGCTACAATCCCACATCCATCACTAACATCTGAAACAATTTGTCACCCTAAGGAATGCTAGGATCCCAGAACCAAATTGGAAGTTCATCACTCCCTATGCTAATATAAAACTCTATGAGCCTCTCCAATAGGACATGGCTCACAACAATGTCATATATTCCAAGGAACCGACTCAATTGGAACTCCATACTCTGCTATGTATGATGAAGGCATCAAATAATGTTAGTGGATGCCTCTATTGCTGCTCACAATGTTGAAATGGGATTGATGTGTTAGTCAAACCCAAGGGTATGACCAGAAAATCACAATCAAATTTAGATGCAGATATGTGAGTATCATGCTCCTCATATGGCATCATCAGAAAGAAAAAGAAAAAAGAAAAAAAATCCAATCCCTTAACCCAATCTTCAGTTCCATTTAAATACGCATGTGTTATGGTTGTCATAAATGTCTGGGATGATGGAAAATAGGCCAACCTCAATTCCCTGCATGGTTCATCAATCAATTTTTTTAATGCATAACCTCTTTTATTGGCTGGTCCATAAATATTGTGTTCATCTGCCTCTTTCATGACTATGTGTTTCTCTGATAGAGTCAGCTTATGATATTCCTAGTGCAAAATAAGTGCCTGGAAAACATCCTCCATGAAAAATTTCTCCTCGAGAACCTACAAATATGAATTCTCCAACTCATGCTCCTCCATCACATGAGACTCCTCCATCAAACCATGTATGCAATTAGCCATATACAACTAGCTATCTAAAGTGTAGGAGGAAGTGTGTACTCTTTCCAACTCCCTTCGAAGTTGTCCAACCTATATCTATGATTCTTAGAATCCCCTTTGAGTTCTCTTCAATGAATCATGGGTGATCTCTAGATCATGGGTGAGACTAAAAAACCTCATCTTCTTATTCTTGTAATGCATAGTGAACCCCCTATTGTTACAACGAAGAATCTTTGAGAAACTTGATAATTATAGAGAGGCATGTTGTTTTCCTCCTCCAAGAGACAAAACTTGACAAAGAGGATGTACTCAATATAAGTAAAAAACAATGGAAAAACAATGGTGAAGAGATGGTCAACCCATGAGGGGATTTAAGAGGATTTTGCACATTGTAGGGAAGTGCACTAGTCACTTTATAAGAGTCTCACCAAACTCAACATTAGGTTATGACATGTCTTATTTACCAAGCTACAAGTGATAAATTTCATTTTTTTAATGTATACATGCCAATTCTTTACTAAGAAAAAGAAGCTTGTGGGCAATCTCGACAAACTCTCAAGGACACGGATCTAATAAGAAATATCATTTTAGTTGGAGATTTTATTGTTGTTTTTTCTAATAAAGAGAAGTTAGGAGGAAACATAATCAAGGATCCTTTCAAAAAAAAAATGGAAGACCTCATAATGGATTGGGATCTGGTGGATATTATTCTCTTGAAAGGAATGTATACGTGGACAAAATATAGGTGCCTTGCCCTAGGTAACATAGCAGCTAGACTTGATAGATTTCTCCTTCAAAGTTCCTTTCTTCTAAATAATCAGATCATCGTGTCAAAGTTCACCCCCTATAGAGTTTCATATCACAAACCCATTTCCTTCCTCTTTCATCAATCTCAAATTTTGGCCCCTTCCTTTCAAATTGAGTCCTTTGTGGCTAGAAGATCCAAAAGACTTTGAAATCATTGTATATGAATGGGACAAAATGATCTATGATCTCCAACTTTTGTATGGGAAAACAAGCTAAGACAAATTAAGCACGCGCTAAAGAAGTGGGGAAAAGACATCTTTCATTCCACCTAATCAAGAAAGAACAAATCTACAAAAGAAATCTTGATCTTCTTTAAATCAAAATGGAAGTGGAATAAATTACTAAGCAAAGCCCGAAGGAAGAAAGAGATTTATGTTTCAATATACATAAAGCTTATAGGAAAGAAGAGGAAATGTGGAGTTCAAGGCAAGAAGTCTTTGGCTATCCTCAATGGACAAGAACATGACCTTCTTCGACAAGCACATCAAAGCCAAACTACATAAAAATATGGTTAAGGAGATAATGTTGGAATATGGCATGAGGTTGGATGATTTTGCAATGATTAAAGAGGTGGGATATGCCCATTTGAATCTCTATTCAACAAAGAAGAAGAGAACGATCAAAACTCAATATAGGGAATGGTATCCAATAATCCTAAATTAATCATTGAAGAATAAAACAACGAACTTTGCAATGATATTGAGGAAAATGTGATTCCCAAGCCAATCTAGGGGCTAGCTCATGATAAGGATTAGGGGCCAAATGGACTTTCAATATATTTTTATCGGATCCATTGGCACATCGTTAAAAAAGATTTAGTGTGCATGTTATCTTATTCCCCCAAAAAAGTGCAAACTAAGGTGTTGTACCATAACTATTCATAGAATAAAAAAGGAAACAAAACGGTTCAACCATATCAAATTCTTTCATGTGCTCAGGAACCACAACTCCCAAGCAAATCACGTGGCTAATCTTGGAACAAAGTTGAAGGAAGGAGTTTTAATAATCAATGAAAGGACCATATTGTATCCCATTCCTTAGTCTTCCTTAGTCTTAATGGCATATATTTTTTTATGTTTTGGATGTTTCCCATGTACCGATGGTGGCAACGGCAGCTCAATATAGCATCAATTATTCAATTCTCCCTCATATGCATTGTATGCTCGGACATTTTGGTATTAGATCAAGGACAATCAATTCTCCAAGCTTGTTGAGTTTTATACATGAGGAATTATGGATACTTCAGGACCATCTCAAAAGGAACTTATAACGACGAACAAAGAGATTGATCTATGGAACCATCATCAATCTCTTTGTTGTTTATCTTGGATTTAATTTATTCAAATATTGTGATATCAATTGGCATTATGATCTATGACTTGAAAACAACATATACAATAAGTTTGTAGTCAAATTGCACAAGAACTTTTTCAAATGACTTAGACTTCACTCTATTTGCAAGACAAACAAAATTGGGGCTTCTTGTTGTCCCAAGAATTTGTTTCTTGGCATGTTGAGTCTTTGTATTTGGGATTCCACATACTCTTGGTATTTACAGTTTACCCTTGACATCATTGAGATTCTATTGTATTTGGTTGTTTTTCCAAAGTTGTTTTAGGAGATCGACTCATTGTGGAATTTTAAAGTTGTTTTTGTTGTTGAGCGTAATGGATAGAAACCACTCCCAACCTGGGTGGTTCCCATCCACAAGGTTTTGAGAAGGCATGAAGAGCTTATTTTGGGAATATCACATCAATCTTGTATGTGACAAGTAAGGTGCATTCACAAGAAGATATACACAACAGTTCTTACAGAGTGAAGTGGAAGCTAACAATAAGTACATGTTCACTCATTCCCAATTGAATTCAATGTTTTGTAAATCAGAACTATTTTTAGATGTCTTTTATCAATATATAAATTAGGATATCCTCTGTGAAGGATAAAAGTCATCATTTTGTTGTTTTTGAATATTTTGGACAGTTTTTGAACTGGTCAAGGATGGTCAACCTCTCATATTTTGTATTTCTATGTTGACCAATGCAATTGTAACAATTTATTAATATAAATTCTAACCTCCTTTATTAAAAAAAGAAATCAATAAGATGAATCCACATAGACCTTCACAATTATCATTCCATTATTTCTATTCCAACCTCCACATCAAGAATGAACCCTTCACTCCAAAGGTATCCTAGGCTCCTTTAAAGTGTGAAATTTCCCTTGGACCAACTATGATTTTCTTCCCTCCTCAAACAAAAGAGTATGGGGGCATTCTAGAACTAGGTACACAATTAAGGCAAGGTATGAATATTTGTTGAAGGAAACACCTTCACCACTGATAGAAACAATCTAGAAACATATATGGCAAGGTGATGGGTTGCTAAAGGTCAACACATTATATTGGACAATGGCTCACAAAAAAATTTTGACCACTGAAAATCTTTAAAAAAGACTAGGCACTCAAGGCCCCTCATGTTGTCCTCTTTGTAAATCAACAGAAAAATCCACTTCCCATTTATTTATGGAATCAATTTCTCCTTAAATGTATGGAAGGAAGCATTTAGCAAATTGGGAGAGTTCCCTCAAGTCACAAACTGTGTTGAAATGCTTGTAAGTTGGAAGAATCAATACTATGGGTCTTTTGAAGGTAAAACTCTCCTAAGGCGTGCTTGGGTATCCCTCCCAAAGTTCATCTACTGGAAAATTTGGATTGCTCGAAATAAAATAATATTTAGAGATGAAAAGCAATCAGTGTAACGTCCCCCTCACCCAATCCGACCACCGGGAGGGAACATTAGCTAAATCTAAGCTCTCAGATTTGTGCAGATTTCACCCCAAATGCATAATACAAATTCCAGATATGTGAAATGTGTGCAAAAACGTAAATAACATATACAACGGAAATAAATTATTTCCACACACCTAACATGCATTTATATAAGCATAAACATTACAGGCATGAAATAAAAACATTTCATATTCGAATGCATGAGAATACTTATCTTTATCCAACACAGATTCCAAGCAACTGGCTGTGTAAGAGTGATTTTCCACCCAACCATAGGCACTTTGTCCAGCTTATAATCTTGCTGCTGAGAGGCCACCCCCAAGCTGAGCTATGAGGTCACCAGGGAGAATGAAACACCTACAAGCTTTTATCTTTCGGCCCACAACCCATTCGGCTCTCTATGCTTATCCAAATGCTCATACAGATCTCTACAGTGGTCTCACGCAACCACAAAAGCCTTGGCTTCTACAATACCTGCCCCACACAACACCCTTCTTGGCTCAGGTATCTCCTTTATTGATCCACGATTCTCTTGGGCAATCCATCTTGCCTAGTGCTTCTAATGTGTGCATAGAAAAATTCCAATCTGATATATACTGCTATAGAACTACCTGTAGCTTCAATTTGTGGCTTCTCAAGCACCTACGAGCAGCAAAACTCAATGGGTAAGGGTTCCTAGCTTACCCAATTTCTTTGCTCACCTACAACCATCATTTTTCCCTTCCAAATCTGCAGCATGGTCTCCAAATTCAATTTTTTGGGTTAGGAACAACATGGTATGTTCATGGGAAACAATGGAGAACTCTGGATAGTCTAAATATGCATGCAAGAATGAGAGAATGAGGGTTGACTCCAAGGGATATGAGAAAATGGTGAAAATACAAGTGACATAACTTCTGACAATAGAAGAAATGGCTCATGGCGGTTGCAAACTGACTTATGTCATAACAGAACTATCACAAAAGTGTAATCATCCCCATGCTTCAATAACTACATGAGGTGACTTTTCCCACCAACCTCACACATGCATTCAATAATGATTGGAGAATAATAATAAAAAAGAGATAATTAGCTTATTCAAGGCACATGACAGAATTTTGAGTAAGTTCTAAGATTGACACTTGGAAGCTAATATTAAATAATGATATCAATGTTTATTATTTTGATATATACTTATGTGCTAAGCCCTATGTAATTAATAACAGCGGCATAAAAAATATTAATGGAAAAATATTATTAATATATTAAATATGCAATTTATTTAAAAATGTAAATTATTTACATTAGTTAAGTTTCTATACAATTCTGCTTTTTAACGCAAGCTATTTTTTTCCATCGTAGGATTTTTGTACATTTTTTTCTCTTTTAGCTCTTTAATTTGTTTTTAAATGGCGTCATCTTATGCTTTTTAAATGGCGTCATCTTTTCTTTTAAATCTGTAATTTGCTTTTTAAATAACTTAATCTAACGCTTCGGAAATACAAAAATAATTTTAAAACGGTAACGAATTTGATTTAAAACAATGAAAAGTGCGTTTCTGCTTTTGTTAACTCGAGCATATGACAGAAAAGCCTTAGACTGTGGGAATCATGAGAAAACGCGAATGATAAAATCAGCAACACATTCCACATTTAAATCCATTCTACTTCAACGATCGCTCCAGAACTTCAAGGGCGGGCTTGGGGATTCAGAGATCACGATGGATAATATCGTGTTAAACATAATTCTGAAGCATGTCCCGGAAGCAAAAATGATGGGATCACAAGAAAATGGCGGCTATAAGATTCATCTACCCTATTGCGTCAGTGACATGCCTCACTATCGAGAGTTGACGAGAGCTCTCAAAGACTCTCCAGCGAAGCCCATCTGCTCGACCTGCCATTCAGAGAATACCAAGTTCAGATATTTTAATAACAACTCCTCCAAGGCCTTGCAGGCCAGGTATAAGTGCCTCGCCTGCAACTGTCTCTTCACTCTCGGAGGAAAACAGTATTGCAAGAAGCAGCAGGCTAAAAAGAGGAAAAACAAATTCAAATTAGAAGATGAAGATCAACCTGATCTTAAACGGATTAGCATCAGCAGATCAGACACCGAAACGTTGAAGCCGATTGGATTCATAGATTATTTGAAGCAGGATGCACAGAATTATGTGCAAAGACACTTGCAGTACCCCACTGATCATCAAGATCACCAACATTCTGTTGAATTGCAGCTACAGATATGCAGTGCTCCGTATCTAGATCCAGATCCAAATGCAGCGCGACCTGGTTTTAGCTAATCAATGAATTATTTACTGGCCGTTTATCACAATCAATGGATTGTTTTGGTTCAAATGTGATTGTTGAGTAGTCACTGCATTATTCAGAAATAAGTTTAAATGATAGGTTATGATGTTTATATATATATATATGAAGAATGAGGAAGAAGATCAAATAGTTAAGATTATATTGTTCCTCTGATTAAATAAATGAATCTTAATGGTTATTACTGCATATAGTATCTTAATAAATTGTTTCTTAGATTTTTCCAATTTTTACAATAAACAAATGAAAAATGTAAGGAGAGATTATTAATTTTTAAAAGAAAGTTTATCTTTTTTTTTGGGATCTTTTCATATATTCATAATTTTTTTTTCAAGTTTTAGGTTATTGGATTTGTATACTTAATATATTTTAAATGTTTTAAAAATAAGTAAAAACATTAAATCTATTTTTAGAATAAAAAAATTATAATTTCAACAAAATAATACTGACCTCATTCCCAAAAAAAATACCAATAATGTATCATTTAACTTACTCCATTAAATTTTTTAAATGGAAAAAAGAGAAACCGAAGTTACTGATGGTTAAAGCATCTCCTCTCCAACTTTTGTAGGGGCTACGGATCCATAGAGGAAGGGGTGGCCCCGACTAGTTATATAACTTAGAATTCAAAAGCAACATATTAGAGATTAAATGTTGAGGAGATATCTGGTTGAAGAAACAAAAGCACCATCTACTTTTGTTACTGCTATTTAATTTGTTGTATGGAATTATTTATTTAATTTGTTGTATGGAATTATTTGTTTAATTTAAATTTGATGTTGTATCAAATGTTATTTGGAATCGGTATATACTTTGTGTAGGTTTATATTTATATTTAATTTGTCATATAGATTCATTTTATTTATTGTGGTTATAGAATGTTACTTAAAGTTGGTATATACTTTGTATAGTTTTATATTGTTGTTTAATTTGTCCTATAGAATTATTTAACTTAGAATTCAAAAGCAACATATTAAAGATTAAATGTTAAGGAGATATCTGACTTTCTTCATACTATCAATGGCTTTCTTCAAACTATCAATTGAAGACAACAAAAGCTCCATCTACTTTTGTTAGTGCTATTTAATTTGTTGTATAGAATTATTTATTTAATCTAATTTTGGTGTTAATGGTATCCAATGTTATTTGGAATTGGTATATATTTTGTGTAGGTTTATATTTCTATTTAATTTGTCATATAAATTCATTTTATTTATTTACTTGGAGTTGGTATATATTTTGTGTAGCTTTATATTGTTGTTTAATTTGTTGTATAGAATTATTTCTTTATTTATTCAATCCAATTTTGGTGTTTATTGTATAAAATATTACTTGGAGTTCATATATATTCGGTGTTTACTTGCTATTTAATTTGTCGTATTTATTTATTGTGTCGAGAGGCGCTCTACAGTCCAGTATAAGCGAGATCTTGTAACGTGTATGTGTCCCGTTACATGTAGCGTTACACCTAATAAAACATAAAAAGTAAAAAATGATAATATGAGGGAGGTCTTGTAACATGTATGTGTCCCGTTACATGTAGCCTTACACCTAATAAAACATAAAAAGTAAAAAATGATAATATGAGGGAGATCTTATAACGTGTATGTGTCCTGTTACATGTAGCATTACACCTAATAAAACATAAAAATTAAAAAATGATAATATGAGGGAGATCTTGTAACGTGTATGTGTCCCGTTAAATGTAGCGTTACACCTAATAAAACATAAAAAGTAAAAAATGATAATATGAGGGAGATCTTGTAACGTGTATGTGTCCCGTTACATGTAGCGTTACACCTAATAAAACATAAAAAGTAAAAAAATGGTAATATGAGGGAGATCTTGTAACGTGTATGTGTCCCGTTACATGTAGCACTACACCTAATAAAACGTAAAAACTAAAAACTAAAAAAGGACGGACGTGTATTTTCGATTAAAAAAAGATGATTGAAATCAAAGCCTATATAAACAAAAAACAACATAAAAAAATTATAAAACAAGCGGCAAAGAGAAGCGGATCGATGATCAAAGTAGCAAACATAAGGTAATCTAATTAGAATATTTAATACACTGAAAACTAATAAAAGTTTCCATATTCTCCTGCACCTCCTCCCCTCCTCCCTCCCTGCGCAGCTCCACGCTGCCTCCCTCATACTGGGCTGTAGAGCCATCCATCCCCTCGCGTCCACCCTCCCTCCTGCACCATTCTCCTCCCCTCCCGCGAGTCCACCCTCCTGCCTACACCATTCTCCTCCCCTCTCACCATCTCCCTCCCCATCCATCCCTTCGCCTCCTTCCTCCCTCGCGTCCACCACCATCTCCTCCCATCCCGCGCATCCTCCCTCCTACCTGCACCATCTCCTCCCCTCACGTGCGTCCACCCTCCCGCTTGCACCATCCCCTTCGCCTCCCACACGTCCACCACCATATCCTCCCCTCCCGCGCGTCCTCCCTCCCGCCTGCACCATCTCCTCCCCTCCCCCGCGTCCACCCTCCTGCCTGCACCATCCCTTTCGCCTCCAGCACGTCCACCACCATCTCCTCCCCTCCCGCGCGTCCTCCCTCCCTC
Organism: Larix kaempferi; assembly: GCA_027924585.1. NCBI lineage: Eukaryota > Viridiplantae > Streptophyta > Pinopsida > Pinales > Pinaceae > Larix > Larix kaempferi. The sequence continues at coordinate 5,111,128 of BSBM01000696.1, read as the reverse complement.
CTGCACCATCTCCTCCCCTCCTGTGCGTCCACCCTCCCGCCTGCACCATCCCCTTCGCCTCCCGTGCGTCCAACACCATCTCCTCCCCTCCCGTGCGTTCTCCCTCTCGCCTGCACCATCTCCTCCCCTCCCCCGCATCCACCCTCCCGCCTACACCATCCCTTTTGCCTCCAGCGCGTCCACCACCATCTTCTCCCCTCCTGCGTGTCCTCCCTCCCGCCTGCACCATCTCCTCCCCTCCCCCGCGTCCACCGTCCCACCTACACCTCCCGCGTGTCCACCACCATCTACTCCCCTCCCATGCGTCCTCCCTCCCGCCTGCACCATCTCCTCCCCTCCCCCGCGTCCACCCTCCCGCCTACACCATCCCTTTCGCCTCCAACGCGTCCACCACCATCTCCTCCCCTCCCGCGCGTCCTCCCTCCCGCCTGCACCATCTCCTCCCCTCCCCCATGTCCACCCTCCCACCTGCACCATCCCCTTCGCCTCCAGCGCATCCACCCTCCCGCCTGCACCATCCCCTCGCCTCCTTCCTCCCTGGCGTCCACCCTCCTGCCGCCGCCATCCTCCTCCGCTCCCGCCCACTGCTGCCCCCGCCTACACCAATATAGTTTTAATATCATTTTACACTATATAAATTTAATATAGTTTTGTGTTTCATTTTTTAAATTTGAAATTATATAATATATAAATTTAATTTAGTTAAATATTTAATATCTATAAATATTAAATATACATTAAATTAATTTAGTTTTAGTTTTAGTTTTAGATGGAAAATTAAATATACATTAAATTTAAAATTATAATATATATATTTAATTTAGTTAGATTTAAATATATATAATTAGTTTTAGATTTAGATTTAAAAATAAATATATATTAAATTTAAAATTAAAATATATATGTTAAATTTAGTTAGATTTAATATATATATAGTTTTACACTAAAATGAATGCATCTTGGGTGTATCCCATTGGTAACACATTGTGGTGGTCATAGGTAGGTCACGGTATCAAATTCTATTGATCCACCCTTCCCCCATTTTCAAGTTTATATAGAATGTTTATACTATTTATAATAAGAAGTACCTATGGTATAGTGGTAAGGGTGTGGGGATAATGGATGTGAGGTCCAAGGTTCAATCCTCCCATACCACTTATTTATTTGGAAAATATATTCAATTTTTAAACTATATTGAATTTTACACTTGCATAGATTTCAGTGTATTATTTATTAAAATTGCATAGATTTCAATGTCAAGGGTGTGGGGATAATGGTAAGGGTGTGGGGATAATGGGTGTAAGGTCCAAGGTTCGATCCTCCCAAAGCACCTAGAAATGGAAGATCTGCATGCGGAAGATGCTATGAGACAAACAAAAGAAGAACAAAAATCTAACGAAATAACAACAAAAGAACGTCAAGAAGACTTGAAATGAAAAGCAGAAGACGTTAGACGAAAGGTGTATGAAATGACAGCAGAAGAACGAGAAGAACGAAGAAAACGAAACGCAGATCGACAGAAAGAATATCGAAAAAGAAAGTTAAACAAATTAATAGCAGAAGAACAAGAGGAACAAAAAAAACAAGACATTGAACGACGAAGGGTGAATCGTGAGAAAAAGTTGAAGCATCTAGAAGAACAAGGAAATCAATTTGCAGAACAACAAATAAATCAAAATGTAGAACATGATATGGCGATTGAGATGGACGCTAATATCGCAGTACCATCTAAAGAAATTACCCCAAAAGAACGAGACGGAGAGTTTAAACAATATCTCAATAAAATGACAGCAAAAGAACTAGAAGAACGAAAAAAACAAAACGCACTTTGACAAAAAGAACTTCGAAAAAGAAAGTTGGGCAAAGCTACTATTAGTATTGGAAAGCAAGAGAGGCAGGGTATGACATTTACAGCAATATCTCGAATTAAAGAATTGGCAGGTCTACGATTTCAACCTCCATTCTCATATGATCGATATGAGAAGATGTCAAAACTACCAGGTGTGAAGATAAGAAAAGATGAAGAAGATAGATTGAGAATGATCACAATGTGAACCATATATTCATTTACTTAATCCTTGCAAAATTATTGTCTCTATTTTTCACTTTAACAATTTACTCAATCCTTAATACTTATTACTTACATTATGATGGTACTCGTATCTGTGTTTTCAACTTAACTTGTTCCTTACCATGCTGATCAAACTCCTGTTTTGTGTCACTGCCCACGACTGAAACCAACCTAGATCCAAATCCTAAGGCTCTATCAAGCGCCGAGAGGGATCAAATCTCCCGAGGTGCAAACCTCTTCTCAGGTATTGCACTCAAGGAGATTTTTGAGGAGAGGTTTGCACCTCGGGAGATTTGATCCCTCTCGGCACTTGATAGAGCCTTAGGATTTGGATCTAGGCTGGTTTAATCCAATTTTGATGTTCATTGTATAGAATGTTACTTGGAGTTGGTATATACTCTTGTGTAGTTGTATAGGTCCAAAGATGTCACAAATTATAAATGCCAATGATTCATGCAATTCATTCTCTTTTTCTATAACTTTGGTAAGGTTGGTACTTTGAGACATGAAGCCTTTGTAATTTGTTTAATTTGTCGTATAGAATTATTTATTTATTTATTCAATCCAATTTTGATGTTGATTGTATAAAATATTTATTTAATTTGTCATATTTATTCATTTAATCCAATTTTGATGTTCATTGTATAGAATGTTACTTGGAGTTGGTATATACTCTTGTGTAGCTGTATAGGTCCAAAGATGCCACAAATTCTAAACACTAATGATTCATGCAATTCATTCTCTTTTTTTATAACTTCGATAAGGTTGGTACTTGAGCCATGAAGCCTTTGTAATTTGTTTACAAGAGTATTCTCTGTATAGGTGTTTTCATACGCATTTGTAACAATGTCAAAAAAATTGAAAGTTTGGCATTCTAGTTTGGAATGCTACTTTCTCATTTAGTTTTATTATCATGTTATACCTTTTTATGTTTTCTAATTTTTTTTATTTTTTTTAAGAAGGTTTTATATTTTAACAACCTAGAATCAATGTTTTAAAATTTAAAACTAGGAGTTGAACCCGTTGAGGATCAACTCGGATTAGAACCGGAATAGGTAATGAATCGGAGTGGTTTGATTTTAATGACTCAAACTCTTCAAAAATGAATAAAATTTTACAATTTTAATGAAAAAAATATATTAAAGATTCCAAGCTATGATTCCAAACCATTAGAAACAAAATATGCAGAGTCTACGCATGTGTAACTATATACCATATAAGGGTTACATATATGAATTAAAATTGAAAATACATAATCATGAAAATCATTGTCTATATTGGGATTATATTCATGAATAGCACCCTATTCCCCCATCCTCTAGATGCTTGCCTCTATCTTGAATCTTGAAGTTGATCCTCTAAGGACATTAGTTAACACCCTACAATCTTGATGAAATTTCCTCAAGTGTTAAAATAATGTAGAAAAAGCTTCCCGTGTTTAATAAGTGATTTTTTGCTTCACTGAAGGGTACATTTTTATTAAGGTCACATGATTAATGACAAAGGAGTTCAATAAACTTCAACAATCAGGCATCAGCACCACCGATGTTAAGGTACACAGAGAGTTTGATGTGCTTGATTAAATTCCAATCCCTTACCCTCATACATGATCAATTCCAGTGGAAACGTTGCAATCCTGAAATCCTGAAAAGACTATTAAGTTAGTTGAATTTTGAATGGGATCTAAAATTATACTTTTTTCATATGAAGTACAATGAGGTTGGAACTACTCTCAAACCACAGGATCATGGGATATTAAAGAATACCCCGAATTTCACTAGATATTGATAAATACCTGTCAAAATATTTTTGTTTATCCCCCCTCCCAATACATATTTCCAATTAAAAAAACATTATTTTTATGATATATTCCTTATTTTTACTAGATATACCCCCTTTTATAACCCCCCAATACTTATAAATCCCCCATACCCTACTCCCCACCCCCCAATATTTCACAATTTAAATCTCCCCCATTATAAATGAACGCGATAATATATTGGTCAACAAGGTGAATCCCCCGTGTCTCAAACATCCTAAAATGATTAATGGTAATGTTAAAAGTTTAAGTGAAAGGATAGAAAATGAAAGATAAGGATAATTCCAACTTTTATTTTAAGGATTTAACATTATCGTTCAATATTACTGACTTCAATGTCTCTTGTACAAAACTGGTCCAATTAAAAAAAAAATCCATATCTATCCACGACGCGTGCACCTTGGGAAGATTTGGTTTATCTCAGTCGAGTTAATCCATGAAGTCCCCAAGTAACAAGAAAAATGATGCAGAAAGAAGTATCATTAATAAAAATAGAAGTACTTAGGAGATATCCAATAGCATTGGGACTCCAGTATCTTCCAAACTTACAAATCATTCTAAATGTCATATATATACAAATACAAGGTTGGCACATAACAGGGACCTAACTCAACCAAATTTTAGTGTCAATGTACAGGTTAACACAGTCAACAAGTTCACCAACCAAGAAGGTCAACAACTAGCATGGTTGTAGACTAACATGCTTATCTAGTTGATTAAGTCAATTACCTACAAGTCACTCAAGTATTGCTAAGATTTAGGAGAGTCCTAGAAGGAAGTAACGAAGGGAAGAAGGGGAAATTAAAAGTAATAAATTAGTCTCCAAATATGATGAAAAACACTAAAGGGGATCATAAGTATATCGAGTGCAAGCCATGGAAAAAAAATCATCTTGAGTGCATAGGGAATCTCTAACCTAGTGCTAGCGTTAAAACATCAGTATTAAGCTAAAGGAAATTCAGATACATAAATTGGAAATGTCTAAAAGTTCCTTAATCAAGATATATAGTATGGCATAGTGAATACAAATCCACCAAAAAAAGTAATCCCAATGACAAAAGTCTAGTGTTACGTGGTACCAGTACCAGTGCACCTGCAGATGTGCCCCAGGGAGAGAGGGTCATTTTTTCTTGATCGGGAGGGGTGTTATCCATCTTTTTCTGAGTGGGGGTTATGGCCAGACCCTTTGTTTTCTCCCCTAGGAGTAGGATGGATTAGTGGCATTATTTATTACCTCATAAAAGGGCTTGAATCCTTAAGGTTGGTGTCTCGGGCTCCCAGGGGTGGGTCACTGGGTCACATGACCCCCACCTTGTTTTATCATTTTGGTGGCACTTCTTTCAACACTGAGGCTTGTGTCTCTCCTCCAGGTCACCTTCCACACCCTCCTGTCCCTCCAGTGTTGCAATGCCCTCTCTCCTTAGTTGTCCTTTGATGATGAACCCATACTTATTCTAGGCCTAGACTGCTTGATTAGGGGCAGGGGGTGTTGAGGGATTTTCACTACTATTGGGGTTAGATGGGGCATGACGCCCCCCCTCCCCCTTCGCCACTCCATCCTTCTGTTCGGAGTGTTTTGGCTCATTTTTAGCTATTTTAGGCATTTTTGGGTAAACTCTGGGGAGAATGCCCCAAGTTACCCAAAAATTTGATTATTTTATGTTATAATTTTAAGTTGACATGTTTTAATTTTAAATTGACATTTTAAAGCATGTAGGCTTGTTTATTTTGTAAAAAGTGAGTGTGAGATCATATAAATACAATCTCCTCACTTCATTTTTACAAACAACTTATGGGATAAAATTCATTATGCTACTCTTTTACCCTAGAAGGGCCTTATGAATTGATGTGCACCTCTTAGAGGGATGATTCTTTTTTCTCTTGGATGAAGTTGGATGCTTTCTTTGTCTTGTTAATGCTTTGTGGTTGCTAGAATGGTTTGAATAACTCATGCTCAAGTAAGTCTTTTACATTTTTAAGGTTTGTTTGATGAATGGTAGGTCAATTTTGCATCTTGAATGATTGAATGGTAGCCCTAGGGATACATTCTCTTTGAATAAGGATTTTTCCTGCTATTCTATCCTCAATGTATACTAAAAACGCTCCCAAGAGGAGGTTTTTACAAAGTTTGTCCATGGAGCTCCAACTTTTTCCCTTGTTTAGACTCCTAAAATCAACCCTAGAGGTTGTTTCAAGAAGCCCTAACCTAGTATCAAGGAGAATTACCTCCAAGAGGAAGGCTTGTCACCTTCCTCTAAGGCTAGGGTTTGGGGTAACATCCATTAAAACACTAAGTTTCTCCATTTTCTATACATCAAACCCTAGTTTGATTTTTTGTAAATATTATTGTTAGGTTAAACTTGCATTTTCATGTGTAATTTTGCATTTTCATAGTAGAATTAGGTCTACAATTTTATAACGAAAACCCTAAAAATCCAAAAAAAAAAATCTTCATTTTTTGGCCTCCCTAAAATTTTGGCCCTAAAATATCACCCCTAAATTATCGCGGCCCCAAAATTACGGCCCTGAAATCTCACGGCCCTAAAAGTCGCCCCTAAATTCTCGCGACCCAAAAATTTCAGCACTAAATTATCGTGGCCCTAAAACCTCGGCCCTAAATTCTTGGGACCCCCGAAATTTTGGCCCTAAATTCTCGTGGCCCTAAAATTTCGGGCATGAAATCCTCGTCCTATCTTTTTTAACCGTAAATAGACCTGCAAAACTGCCAAAACTACTATACAAGCACCATCCTAACTCTTTCTATTACTCTGTGTTTGATTCCATTAGAGACATTGATGTATGCTTTGAGGTGTGTGGAAGGTATTTGGAATCTACTTGGAAGGTACATTAAAGGGCTTTCCCCTCGAGACAACATTGGATCTTGAAGAAGTTAGGAGATTGGACAAAGGTGATAGTAGCCCAAGTTTCTTATGCGATTGCTTTCACTTGCAAGCATAGCATGCTAGTTTGAACGGTAACATTCTTGGCGTCATTGCCAGGGAGATTTCAAAGATTGAAGTGGTTTATCCGGAGTCATTTACACCCTTGTAAAAACGACACTTGGTAAGAAACTTGAGGTAAGTCTTGGATTCGTATTTTGAAAATATTGTCGAGGACTAATCTTGCAGATCTTACCTAGCGACTCCAATTAAAAATAATTTGGTTAAATCCAACAACGTTGGTAAGATTTTTGGCGTTGTTGTCGGGGACCTCAAAATAAATTGAGGTGATTAATCCGTCCATGAAAGACATATTGGTAAGCTTCAAGGTACGTCCTCATACTCGAAATATATATATAGAGAGAGAGAGATATAGATATATAGATATATATAGATATATATTGTTGTAAGGAATACTTGATAGGTTTATCTGGCGACTCCACCAAGAATTCATCCCATATCATGTACGTACTTGTTTAGTGCTTTTGGTGAGATTTGTTTAAGTCTAACTTGGCAGGTCTCTCCTGGCGAATTCTAATGAAGAAAATAAAAAAGGAAGTACTCTACAAGAACTAAACTGGAAGGAAATAGATATGGGGGGCCTCGATCTGTTTGACTTCTCAAATATTCTGGGATACTCGAATAGTTTTGATAAGCATCGTTGTCTGAATTCTATCCCAATGTTCAATAGGGGAAAAGATACCGTTACAGCACATGTCATGAAGTTCAAAGAAGTTTTGATGGCATCAGATATCACAGATGAGGACACCATTATGCAGTTGTTTGTAATGTCCTTCGAACTAGGAGGTGATCAGGATATGGATGCTTGGTATGAAGGACTCCCTCCTAAGGGGATATCTGTAACATCCCGAAAATCACAAAAATTTAAAAAAATTTCAACGTAGCATTAATTGCTATACTTGCTGTGCAGAAATATAATAAATGCTTGTTTGTTCATTTAAACGACATGCTGAAATAAAATGTTATAATGATCATGCATGTGTATTTTTTTACGATGTGCGTCAAATGTAATTATGTCTACATCAGGATGCTATTGGATGTTTTCTTGCCTCAGTCATGCATCCTAGATTACTTATGATTACTAAAGTTTGATGACAATGCTTCATAGATTTTCTTGCTATTGTTTATATGTGCTAACTGTTATTCTTCTTATTGATGATGAAGGGGTCCTATGGGCACCCCGAGGCTTACTTAGCTATTAGCTAAATCATTTGAACGTTCTTGTCGCATATCACAGGTAAGAGAAAAATAGTGTTTCGAAAGTGAAAATACAGAGGTCCTAAATATCGTCAGTTAGCTTTCAAGTTTTTAAAAGAGGAAATAGAATAACTTGCAAAACATGTCAGGGTGAGATCCACTCCGGTTGTTTCTTCAGTTAAAATCTGTATTGAATAGTTCATATGATCTCACTCCAATCCTCAACATTTATATTGTTTGTATTCGCATATATTGTACTATGTTATAGTAAGGAGTAATTAGTTTGGACTTCAAGGATAAATGCATCAAACTTCTATATTTATTATCGCTACCATGCAAAGGGTTCATAATTTAAACTTGTGTGCTAAGGTCGCACTTCTAACTATGTAATACATGCATAACCGGGGTGATAGTATTTAACATGGCCAATTTGAAAGTGTCGATGGTTATAACTACCCCTATATGCATCTAACTTTTATTACATTAATATATGCATCACTTATAAACTGGTGTTATTATAGTAAATTGAACAAAAGACTATAGTTGAGGTCTTTATGCACTCTCTCCTATTAATTTATGTGAGGGATGTTATAACCTATGGCATTGTAATAACGACTATAGTTATAACTATTTGTTAATTTTATTTCTTCTATAGTATATGCCATTGATAATATAATGCCTAGAGCATAATACGTATTGTAACTATAAGGTGGTGTTGATATAATTTTTGGTACCAAAGTTTGATTGTTTAAATGAATTAGGAGTATTGTAACCATATTATAACATATTTGTGAGTCTCGCCAAGATGGGTGGTCGATGTCTTGACCTAGGGTATGGTGCGAAATACATAGTACCTGGATGTTGTGTTGACCTTTGGAATCCTTATGATCACATTATATTGTAATGTTCCACCATGGAAAGGCCGAGCAATAACCCCGATGCATGGTTATGCTGGCAGGGTTCTACATACTGTGGTAGCTATGGTTTAATAAAGTGCATCAAAGTGTGGATGAGTGGAGAGTCTAATGGCACCTCCGTGGCAGGTATTCATGTGGTAGTCTTGATCTAGGTGCCAAACCTAACTGCTTTGGCTTACCTCGATGATAGCACCCTTTCGGCATTCATTTGGTAAGAGTGGGGTGTTGGAGACGCCAATAGGCCTGCGGGTCTTTAGGGTTTAATGGTAGTGCTTGAAGGCACCTCTTAGGTTTCGATACTGAGACCTACTGCTATGTAAAAATCATATCAGAGCTCGAGAGCCGAACCATTTGCTGCGTGTGCTTAGCAGTTGAGTGGTTTCAAGGGTTTACGATGGTTATGAGGGTGCTCAGACCAGAACATGGATTCACCTTTCGAAGGTAAACTTGTTTTTCTTCTCCTGTTTCCACGTGATTGATACTGTTCAACTATAACTTGTTGTTATCATTGTCTTCTATGATTTAACCGTAATATTGTTTGTCTGGCAGGTAACTCCTCGGTTGGTGGTTTATATATTGCAATGCAAAGGGTTGGAACAAGGTAGAAGTAAGGATTTCAAACTAGTAAGCCTCGGTGATTACCTGTGGTGCATCCTGGCAAGAGTGTCGGTTCCTTGTTTGGTTTTTAGCTTGGTCTTACCAGCGTTGTAACCTTCGTTAAGCCGTAAGGAAAGGGGTTAGGGAGGATAAAATCCTCGACCTACTTCTCTGTAAACTCTTCAGGGTTTTTACTGTGTAAAGTTTGTCAAATGTAACCATCGTGCGAAAGGGTTTGACCCTTGGCATTTTGGTAAAATAAAAGATATTGAGTGTTTACGGTTTTGGAAATAAATGTTGTTTTAGAACATTGTTGGGGTTTCGACCTCTTGTTCTCACTGTATGTTCCAGATGTGTTGGGTTTTTGTGTGATGGTCGGTTTTAGAACTCTCGACAGTAGTAAATGGAAACAAAAAGTTAAAAAGGATTTGTTTGTTGTCTTCGTTCTGATAAAACTAAGAGCAATGGTTGAAGAATCTCTGTGGTAGAAAATGTTTGGTTTTTGTTTGCTCAATGGATAGTTATGTGGGTCGAACTCACAACCCCATTCTGTTGAAACTCCTTTCGTATACTTTGGTATTTAATTTTGTAATGTAATCTAATGGTTTGGCAGGTTTATATTGTGGTTGTTATGTGTATTAACTAAGGCAAAATGCCTTATCTGAACTTGTTGAAATGCTAAGTAAAATAGTCTAAGGTTTAAGGATCTCGTCCGTAATGGTTGGTTTCAAATCCTACCAATACTAAATGATGTTTTGTTTTCTTTCGTAACTGTATAAGGGTTTCGAACCCATAATTTTTATGTATGAAAACGTCTTCTGGGTAGTCGAACTCTATCTTGGATAATCTATTCGATTTGCAAAAAGATGAAATTGTTTTAAAGTTAGGGTTTTGTGTTAACTAGCTAAGATTGAAACCGTTGGGACATTAGTCCGCAAACAGAAATGCTTTAAATTTATAAATGAAGTATCGTATCAAGGTCTATGAAAAGTTGAAGATGTAGAGTATTGTACAGTAGTTCTATTGTTTTTATTTGATAAGGTGTTGTGATAATATAAGTGCTTAGCAGCTCTGTAATAATGGTTATGTTTTTTTTACAGCTGTTTAATTTCATAAATGTTGATGAAAGACTATAGTGAAGTTCAGATACTATAATGTATTAAAAAGAATGATAAGAAAATATGTAATAATTATCTGCTGTAAGGAAACAATTAACCTATAACTAAACGCTAGGTTTTGTGCAGAATAAGAGATGTTTACTTATGTTGCTATAAATATAAAAATATTATAATGTCTGCATAAATTAAGTATTGTTGTATGCTTCTATGACTGAACAACATAAGATATTTAAATACAAAAAGTAGACAGATTAGAAAATTACAGGAAACATGGCAGAGTTCTATCTATGATAGTTATTCAATCATTTTTTCTATTGCATATCATTCTTATCTATTTTTAAACACCCTTCCCTGTACTAGAGTACGACACAAGAACGGTACGTGGAAAAATGCAGGGAAGAAATCTATTCTATCATTTCATATAATTTCCTCAACAATTTACAGAATCATAATCAGTTCAGGAAATCAAACATTACTTCTGCAAAATGATCACTATCAACATTTGACTAATAAATCCTAAATCAACAGTTATAGAAAATAAATTAACTACTTAGGAACTTAAATAACAAGCAGAACCTGCAACTGTAGATAGGGTGGACAAACACCCAAAGAGGCATGTTCCTCCCAACCTTTTCCAGAAGAAGCAGCCAATATCACTTGCTCCTTGGACCCCCAAGCTTGTTTACTGAACCACTAGGTAGAAGACTCTGTGTAGAAGCAAGGCACTCAGGTTGTACTTCCAGCAATCAATGGAGACTTGCAATACACCTCAAAATAACTCTCTGCACTCAGCAGTAAACTCTGCATTCAGCAGAAGTGAAACAAACTTACACTACAACTCAAAACATAGCTTCCCCTCATCGAATCTCTTGTGTGCATACAGCAAAACCACAAGGTAAATTTTCTCGTCAGAAAAAGTGTGAGCCTCTACTCAAATTCGATGGCTTATAAAGATGCCTAGGTCTTTAGTGGTCAGTTTCCAAATAAATGAGCCTCAAGCTCCAGTCCCATCTTTCAGGGAACTTTGACCACAATTCAAGGGAGTTGTCCCATAACAACAGCTAGTTACTGAGTTCCTGATGCTGCCACTTGTCCATTGCCTTCTACCCCAGATTCCATTCCATCTAGTGGGTCAGTAAACACTTTTTCAACAATCTCTTTGGGTGAGTGTCTACTATTCTATTTTATTAAATAATAATATTGTGCAATTACAATCATCCTTGGCCACTTGGCCAAATAAAAAACTTTACAATAAAATTTAAGATAATGTTTTCTTCAAACATAAAATGTTTCAGCAAAGGGGTATGTTACAATATCTTCCTTCCTCCAACTGGTTGAGGCATTCAACGATCAATGGGGTCCCAATGCTAAGGAAAAAATCATGAATATTATAAAGGACGATCATACGGATATTGATGAACAAGTCTCAGAGGAGCATGAAGCAGTCCTTGACGAAGATCAATTCTCGAAAGGTTTATTTGAAGAAACCATTGTTCAGGACCGAATAAATGACGTAATGGCCCTTATGACCAGAGATGAAGTGATTCCTGAAGATGAAGAGCAAGAAGCCTTAATTGAAGAAACTGAAGAATATACATAAATGGTGAATTCTCCATGTCCTCAGGTTACGGTTTCTTATGATATTTTGGCTCTCTTGGGAGAAAATTACAGGTTTACAAAAGACGACGATTATCGAAAGTTCCTTGGTCCACCGATGTACGATTCTTCAATACCTTGTATCATCATGGTAGACCCTCTCCCGAGCACATGTGTGGGTGAAGAATGGATCAACCCTGTTTCTTTGCTTAATGATGCAGTAGTTCAAGATGTGGTGCCTGTTGTCGATGGAAATATATATATTTTTTCCATTGTCTCCAATTCCATGTTGTGCCCAAACCAACAACATTCTGCAATAAGTGTTCAGCCCTTTTTGTCCAGTATTGGTAAGTTTTCAACGATGCATTTTAGTAAAACCAATACAGGTATGTGGATAGGTATGCCATTTTTCTCACATTGTCAGCATTTCTATTGTTTATCTTTTCTCTTCATATGTGAAGGCATAGATTATGTGGCTTAAAATTTCAAAGTTTTAAAGATTATTGGGGTACTAACATGGTTACTAGAAATATGATCAATATGCTTGTGTCTCTAAAGAAATGTTTAAGCAGGTGCAAGGACAGGTTAAATCTCGCATATGAATATTTGCAAGGTCCACCGATAATAATCGCTTCCCAAGTTCAAAATAAGCCAACCAATTTCAGCCAAATGTTTTTCTCAATATAGATGTATGATGAAGATGGTCCATACTTGAGCCTTGTGGAAGCCTGGATAAATGGAGCTTGTGAAATATATCCTTCTCCATGGCAGCAATGTCAAAGCTTCCAGGCCCCTGTAGTCACCCAACCTTTATTTCCTATCATGATAGAGACCTTGGTACGTATTCGCTTTGTGATCGATAAGATCTTATCATGGATTCATTCTAAAGACAAAGGTGAGGGATCATGTATGAATTGCTTACTTAAATGGTTACATTGGTGGTATGATTTCACTTAACTCTTCCTGATTATTATGTTTAGCATAGGTAGGTTTAGTTCACTTGAGTTAGGCATATACTGTTACCCATGCATTGCATTTGAGGTTTTTCATGTCTACATAGGTTAGTCGCTTGTTATTCAGTTTATTTTCATGATGAGCAACGCATTACGAAAGTGTCTTCCTCATGGTACTTTAATGTCCCTAGAAATTTGATATGTGTGTAGGTCTACAAGTACCCAGATGATTCGTGGATTATCGAGCACCCTTGGGAGGAGTACTCGTCCTGCAGTTGGAGCCAATGTTATGTGGTACCAATACCAGTGCACCTCCAGATGTGCCCCAGGGAGAGAGAGTCATTTTTTCCTGACCAGGAGGGGTGTTATCCATATTTTTATGAGTGGGGGTTATGTCCAGACCCTTTGTTTTCTCCCCTGGGAGTACTATGTCTTAGTGGCATTGTTGATTGCCTCATAAAAGGGCTTGAAGCCCCGAGGTTGGTGTCCAGGGCTCCCGGGTGTGGGTCACTAGGTCACATGACCCCCACCTTGTTTTATCATTTCGGTGGCACTTATTTTAGCACTGAGGCTTGTGTCTCTCCTCGAAGTAACCTCCCACACCCTCCTATTCATCCAGTACTACAACGCCCTCTCTCCTTGGTTTTCCTTTGATGATGATGTCATCCTTCTTCTAGGACTACATTGCTTGATTGGGGGGCGTTGAGAGATTTTCACTACTATTGGGGTTAGATGGGGCATGACGCCCCCCCCACCTCGCTACTCCAACCTTTTGTTCGAAGTGTTTTGCTCAGTTTTAGCCATTTTAGTCATTTTTGGGTAAACTCTAGGGAGAATGCCCCAAGTTACCCACATATTTGATTATTTTATATTATTTTATGTTATAATTTTAAGTTGACATGTTTTAATTTTAAATTGACATTTTAAAGCATGTAGGCTTGGTTATTTTGTAAAAGGTGAGTGTGAGATCATATAAATGTTAAGATTCAATATGCTAAGATAGATAACATCAGTATTCAATTCAATTTCAAAACAATAGCATATACAGGATCACTGAAAGAATAACAAGCACAACATAAACACAAGAGACACAATTTTATCCCGGGAAACCCTCTAGGGGAAGAAAACCCAACAAAATTTCCTCAATATAGATGATCAAAAGTACAAATACAAAACCCCAAACAAGTGATCCTTCTCCTTGCAGATATATCTCTCTCTCTCCATTGCGAATTACACAAGTGAGTGTGTGTCCAAATGAGGAGCACATCACTCCTATTAATACTTTATCTTCCACTTGACTTTTTCCCTAACTAGGTCAGCCCCAACAACTTAACCACTCAACTTAATGTTGACTGGGACGACTCCTCTAGGGGACTTAAACACCCCATTACAATTGACTCAAAGGGTATCTATTGCACCGACTTACAGGGGAGGATTTACCTCAATGACTAAATTTACATAATCAAATACAATAATGACATCCCGACGGAGGGATAAAACATCTCCGAATAAATTACAACAATAAAATACAATAGAATATTCTTCGAAGTTACAATATTTCAACACTCCCCCTTAACAAGAAGGGTATTCTACTGACAACAGCAACATCAACTGTAGGAGCAAGGTGAGAGAGCATCATCAACAACATCAAGGTGATACATCTATAAATCATTGAAATTTTTCTTCAACAACATGAGCAACTGGAACAATTACTGGAACATCTTCAACATCTTTAGTACTGGAGCATCATCTTCTATAGCACTGAGTCTTCATCTTCAGTAGCACTCGATCACTTGATCGTCTACAGCAACACTTGATCTCTCTATCAGCAACATCATCTTGATCTTTCGATCAACAACATCATCATCTTGATCTTTTGATCAACAGCAATGTAACCTGCAATGCACATGATCCAATTATGAGATGATCAATCCCTTTCACTTTAGGACATAAGTCCAAGGATGATGCAATCCTGATCCAATTACGGGATGATCAGTCCCTCTCACATTAGGAAATAATTCCAGGGATGATACAATCCCACCACATTCTTGAGGACAGAAGTCACTGTATCCGTTATGTACTGAAGTCCAGGGATGATACAATCCAACCACATTCTCGAGGACATAAGTCACTGGATCTATTCTGGACTGAAGTCCAAGCATGATACAATCCAACCACATTCTCGATGACAAAAGTCATTGGATCCATTCTAGACTGAAGTCCAAGGATGATACAATCCAACCACAGTGTCAATACTTTTTCATACTGGATGTGACCTAGATCAAATCTAGTATTTTCCACCATAGTGCTAGTCCATTTTCATATTGTCCATGTGACCTAGATCAAATCTAGGATTTTTCACAGATTTGGTCATCTTTCATACCTGACGCAACTATCCTCATCCACGAACCAAGCAATTCATTCGGTGGGTCCAGCCTAGGAGCGTCCATTACGTTGCACACTGCAACCACCTATGTTACCTCGCTCGTTCAGATCCTCTCATTTCCTAGGAGACTCAATTACGTCACATGACCCGTGACTACATGCTACCCCAACCGAGCTCATTGCTCCTTCTTGATTTGAACCACTCCAAGCTTGTCCCTGAAGTATTCAAACTTCCCTCTCGATAGAGGCTTGGTCAACACATCAACAACTTGATCATCAGTGCTCACATATTGGAGCTTTATAGCTCCCTTCTGTACCATATCTTGTATATAAAAATACTGGATTTCTATGTGCTTTGACTTGTCATGGAACACTGGGTTCTCCGTCATCTTTATACAACTCTGGTTGTCACATAGAATCACTGTGGTATCCAACTCTAGGTCAAATAGACCTGACTTTAACTTTCGGAGCCATATGGCTTCACAACTTAGCAGAACAAGCTGCTATATACTCTTCTTTAGCTCGTGCTGAGAGAAACACTGGACTGCTTCCTACTAAACCATGAGATCATGGCGGATCCCAGACAATAACATCCACATGAGGTGCTCTTCCTGTCGGAGACACTTCCGAACCAATCTGCATCTGTATAACCATACAATATGTAGTCATGATCTCCAACATAGTATAGACCAAAGTCTATCATACCTTTAAGGTACCTCATCACATGCTTTGCAGCTACCAGGTGAACACATCTAGGCTCAACCTGGTTCTCGTCAAGTACATCATCTATCTGTAAACTGTAGAAACCATCGTCTATCATCCCGGATCTCTACTTCACATTTTCCTTGGCTAAGTAAAAATATCAGCCACATATCTAATCACAAGAATCATGCTAAGATTCTTTAACTCTGAGTTCTACTCCCTCTGAAGTGGATTCTTTTGCATTTGAGTGTTGTCCTCCCTCTGTGACTGAACATCATGCACACTCTGCATTGATTAATCTTTTGCATATCTATCTGTGCCATCTCCCGTCAGATGGGTCTACTGATATGAGCCTCAAGATCACTCGAACTCCGTGGTGAGTTCCTTCTTGCATCCATCTGAGAGAAGCATGTCATCTGTATATAGCAACCATCTTCAACCTTGTAGCAAATGTTGAAATCTGCATCACCCGTGGTGATCATCAATCTCATCAAATGACTATCGATCCTGGGTACTTGTTGAGCCTGTACAAAGCCTTCTTCAATCATGTGATTCTCTATCGAATCCTGCGATTTTTCTTGATATGCACTTCTTCTTCAATTACACCATTCAAGAGAACGTTCTTGTCATCCATGGGTGTAATCTATCTCTGGAAGTGTGTCTAGCCACTGGAGCAAACATCTCATCATGATCCTCTCCCTCTTTCTAAGAGAATCCTCTATCCATGAGCCTTACTTTGTACTTCTATAGTATGTTTTATTTGTAAGTCGTTTTGTTGAACAGTCATCACTTGTTCTTTGGAACAAGTGTTCATCATCCTTCTTTTGTAGATCATAGCACACGATCTTTCCTACAAATCAAATTCAATTACATGATTAGTAACACTTCATAATCATCAATTCATGTTGACATTTCAATCATAACCTATTATGCATACTGATATGATCAACATAGTTATGCAATTATCTTAACCGATACTTTTGCACAACACTTTTCCATATCTTGTATGCATACAGTGGCTATCTAGATGCCTTCCATCTCTACCAAAACATACTATCAAGAGCGTGCACAGCTCCCAGCGTGTTAGCAAAGAGGTTTCATTCTAGACCAACAACAATGGAATGCTTGTCCAACTTACCCATCATATGCATATTAGTAGTATATTGTTCAATGCTATATGAATGCTTACACTATGCATGATATATTTCCTGATTCTAGGAATACAAATATGCATACAACTATTACGAGCAATATCATTAACTATTCAAAGATTCAAGAAATAATTTAAATAACAACTCAAATACTTATCTTTTATGTTTGTGTGGTTGCCTCCCTTTTGATCTCTATTTTCCCTTTATGATAGCATCATGACTATATGTCTTTGAACTTCTATCCATCTTGTACCACTATGCATGCTTAAGTGTGCACTAGTTTCATCATTGTGTCATCCTCAAGATCTCATACATGATCGCACATTCATTAGTATAATCTCGATAAGATTAAAAACATTATAACCGTAAATAATCTTAAACACGTACGGTCATAATCATTAATCAAACTAAGAAACACAATATGCATAAAGCCTTGAGTAGCTAAACTCTATTTTCAGGAAAAATCATTATCAACCATATGAAAGTATATCTATCTAAGATCCTATCACAAAGTAGGATTCTAACTCAATATAGGAAAACATACCTAGATTAGCATGCTTGCTAGTTATGTCTAACATACCCAAACAATATCTTTTTTTGGTTATCTTCAATGATTTAGATACCTTGTGCTAGTAACCTGCATATCTCATAAGTTAAGCATAGTAGAACCAAATCATACATACCTCATAAGTAGAGCTTCTATGTGATCAAAGACTATGGATGAGTCTTTGTCTTCATGTCATTATGGTCATATATTCTTGATCTAGAACTTGATTTGTCTTTCTTCATGTACCTTTCATGTTAGCAGACAACATCATCCTCATACAACAACACAAGTGCTTTAGTACAATCATAAGTGTCATAACCCTTAATCAATTAATGTCTTCTATCATTCACATGCATTCATACTTTTACTAAGGTGATTAGACAAATATAAAATTAATAATGATTGTACTAGCCTCAATAATATGAATAAAAACATATCATGAACTTAATCATCAGATAAATAAAACAAATTTCAAAACATACCTGCATCTCCTCAAGTCATACCTGTCGAGATTGCTTGTAATCTTCTCTATAAGGGTAAAACCCTAATCATCCAAGGTAGATCACCTGTAAACATCTTATATAAATTCATGGTCTTCGGATGATAGAATATCAATTCCATTTAAACCTCCTTCATTGATGCCCTATGATTCTCCCAACTTTCCTAGGGTTTCTTCTTACTTGTAGAACCCGAAAAACCCTAATTTTCAATTTCCTTCCTCTCGCAACATTTGATGGAAGATTAATATATATGATGAAGGGATTCCAAATCCATTTTCAAAGTTTCCAATTTTGCATAACGTGTCTCCAACATTGTATCAGGTCCTTCCATACCTAAAAAACTGAAAACCCTAAGTGAGAGCTTCTTCCTCCTCTTCTTTGATTTCCTCCGTTGAGCTATTTCATATGTGCCTTATTGTTTCTGGTGTATCTCTGAAATTTCGGATCCTCAGGGTCTAAAAATTCGGCCTGTGGTATCCTGACCTGTCATATTTCCAACCCCACATATTTTAGCTTCATTGGATTCTCCA
Source organism: Larix kaempferi (assembly GCA_027924585.1). Lineage (NCBI taxonomy): Eukaryota > Viridiplantae > Streptophyta > Pinopsida > Pinales > Pinaceae > Larix > Larix kaempferi. The sequence goes on along the minus strand of BSBM01000696.1, from coordinate 5,092,085 downwards.
TGAGAGAGATATGCTAAGTTTCCCAACATGACCTGTTTATGGTATGAAACAACATAGATAACTTGTACGGAGTTCCACATGTCATTGTTTCAACTTCATCCTTTGATACTTGGACCTGTGAAACTACAGTCTGTTCCCTAACTGTCACTTTTTATGGAATTCCATTTGGATCTTCCTATCCCGAGATATGACCTTTTTCCCTAGGTCACATGTTTAGGGCTACATTCTGGAAGAGGAAAAAACCCTAACTTGTACGGATCACGTCTCACAAAGTAAAACGAATATGAGGCTGAAACTCGGACGCAAGGTACATGAACATTTCATATTTTTCCGGTCCAAGTTTCAGATCCTGAAACTTCGCCAAAAGTTATTTATAGTGAAAATTCCAAGATGACTAGTTTTTGCTATACAAAGCCCTAGCTTTCAAATTGTCGCAAGTGAAGCAAGTGTTGTAAATGCCATACATTGCCTTCTTTTAGGATAGCTCTGAAACCATGTTAAGATTCAATATGATAAGATAGATAACATCAATATTCAATTCAATTTCACAACAATAGCATATACAGGATCACTGAAAGAATAACAAGCACAGTATAAACACAAGAGACACAATTTTATCCTAGGAAACCCTCTATGGGAAGAAAACCCAACAAAACTTCCTCAATATAGATGATCAAAAGTACAAAGACAAAACCCAAAACAAGTGCTCCTTATCCTTGCAGATATATATATCTCTCTCCATTGCGAATTACACAAGTGTGTGTGTGTCCAAATGAGGATTACATCACTCCTATTTATACTTTATCTTCCACTTGACTTTTTCCCTAACTAGGTCAGGCCCAACAACTTAACCACTCAACTTAATGCTGACTGGGACAAATCCTCTAGGGGACTTAAACACCCCATTACAATTGACTCAAAGGGGATCTATTGCCCCGACTTACAAGGGATGATTTATCTCAATGGATTTACATAATCAAATACAATAATGACATCCCGGGGGAGGAATAAAACATCTTTAAATAAATTACAACAATAAAATACAATAGAATATTCTTCGAAGTTACAATATTTCAACAATAAATACAATCTCCTCACTTCATTTTTACAAACAACTTATGGGATAAAATTCATTATGCTACTCTTTTACCCTAGAAGGGCCTTATGAAGTGATGTGCACCTCTTGGAGGGATGATTCTTCTTACTCTTGGATGAATTTGGATGTTTTATTTGTCTTGTTAATGCTTTGCGGATGCTAGAATGGTTGGAATAAATCATGCTCAAGTAAGTCTTTTACATTTTTAAGGTTTGCTTTATGAATGGTAGGTCAATTTTGCATCTTGAATGATTGAATGGTATCCCTAGGGATACATTCTTTTTTAATAAAGATTTTTCCTACTATTATATCCTCATTGTATACTAAAAACGCTCCCAATGGGAGGTTTTTACAAAGTTTGGCCTTGGAGCTCCAACTTTGCCCTAGTTTAAACTCTTGAAACCAACCCTAGAGGTTGGCTCAATAAGCCCTAACCCAGTAGCAAGGAGAATTACCTCCAAGAGGAAGGCTTGTCACCTTCCTCTAAGGCTAGGGTTTGGGGTAACATCCATTAAAACCCTAAGTTTGTCCATTTTCTCTACATCAAACCCTAGTTTGAATTTTTGTAAATATTATTGCTAGGTTAAACTTGCATTTTCATGTGTAATTTTGTATTTTCATGGTAGAATTATGGTTAGAATTAGGCCTGCAATTTTATAACGAAAACCCTAAAAATCCAAAAATTTAATTTTCTTCATTTTTTGGCCTCCCTAAAATTTCGGCCCTAAATTCTCGCGGCCCTAAATTTTCGCGACCCCAAAATTTCGGCCCTAAAATCTCGTGGCCCTAAATTCTCGCGACCCTAAAATTTCGGCCCTAACTTCTCTCAGCCATAAAATCTCGGCTCTAAAACCTCGACGTTAAATTCTTGCGACCCCAAATTTTTTTCCCTAAATTCTCACGGTCCTAAAATTTCGGGCATGAAATCCTCAGCCTATCTTTTTTAACCCTAAACAGACCTGCAAAACTGTCAAAACTACTATACAAGCACCATCCTAACTCTCTCTATTACTCTATGTTTGACTCCATTAGAGTTACTGATCTATGCTTTAAGGTGTTTGGAAGTAATTTGGCATCTACTTGGAAGGTACATTAAAGGGCTCTCCCCTTGGGACAACATTAGATCCTGAAGAAGTTACGAGATTGGACAAAGGTGACATCATTCCAATTTTCTTATGTAATTTCCTTTCACTTGCAAGCCTAGCCTGCTAGTTTGAATGGTAACAGACCAGCTAGTGCAACCAAATCTTATGTTTATCATCAATCAGTAGTTGAAATCTATATAGCCTGTCAAATGCAAACATTTAAGTAATAGCTGTCAAAATCAATATATATAATTACAAATTTTCTTCAAATGAATGTGTCACTATACCAGTACCAACAGATATGGCCTCTCTGAAAGACGAACAAGTATAAAGAACTTATTCAAGAACCAATTCTATGATGATTTCATCTCACATGCATTGATAATATAACTTGTTTAGTGACCAAAATTGCATGACTTTCAACTGGTCTAATATTACAATCTTACCTCACAGACTTCGACATCCCAATAATGTAAAAATGGTGATGCCAGTGATGGATTGTTGAACTGATCCAGGGTGACCTTGATACCAACTTGAAATTGATTCCAAGTTCACTTCAAAAGGATCAGTAATAGGATCGTTTTTATTGAACTTGATCACAATTAAAGGCAGTGAGTCCAATGTGCATATTAAACTCTATGTATGTGTCATTAGTCTCATTTATCATCACATAATGAACATAATTGTGGAATATAACATACGTAAAGAAACATGAGACAAGCAATATTCATTTGGCAATGGAGTTCACAGGCCCCCTGGCTAAGTCTCCGGCTCACTCAATTGTTGAGCCGCGTTATTCTTTTCTTCAAAATATACTCGCCTTTATAAAAGGGTTGAATTCTGAGATCAACAATGGAAGAAGAGTTCCCACAATAGTGACAGTATTGAAGAGTTGCTCTCGAACAATGCGAGAGCTAGTTCTCGCAAGCATGTAGCAATGTATCTCCTATGAAGAGACAATCTCCTCATATGAAGGATGATCTCTCACAAGCATGTGGCTATAATCTCATTACAATATGGCGAAGATTCATCTTGATGTTGATGATGGATAAAATCCGTTGTTCGGATCCAAAATCTGAGTGCAACAGTGACTCTGTCTCATGAAAACGGTGAAGAATGACTATACATATGGCCACCTTTACCTCACAACTAGCCACAACAATATCCCTCTCTCTCTGCACATAACACGAGCTTACATAGAGAAAATGGTACTTGAAGGCACTTAGATCCTCCAAAATGGATCTCCAATAACTTCATGGTGAAAGTGCTTATATATCACAGTGAGTGGTTTAACTTCCACTCTTATTGTTTACTACCAAACAAAATGTAGTTATAATAATAAACCATAACCATATAAAACCACCCAACTATAGAAATGGTTATATAAACCATATGAATTGCGTGTCTTCCCCTTTTAGGCATTTGTTGTGGCTCACATATCCAAAACCATATTATATACGTTGAGTTTTAATTCCAACCACTCCCACAATTTTAGGATATGGTTTCAATTTGTTGGCATGTATTGTGGAGGGTAACCAAAATATTACCACCACCTACATTTGGGAATTCGTGGCAATCCCAAAGCTTTAGGACATGGTATGATAAATGACAAACCATGGTTACACTTACAACCTCCCTAAATTTTAGGGATTAGTTTCCGCATTTAATGTGCTAGGTGGGCACGTATCATGTGAAGGGATACCGTTATAACGAATACCATACATTTAATACTTTGGATAAGTATCTCCTTCTTATGATACTTATAACATTTAATACCATAAATTTAGGCATCCAACACACCGAAGAAGCAGAGAAATGCGTGAAAAAAGCCCCAAGGGTTAGCTCAATTGGTAAGATCGTGCGAACATTCTCTCGGTACGGGGGGAGGTCACGAGTTCGAGCCTTGAGTCCTTCGGGGTTAGGCCAGCCGTTTATCTCTGGCCGACGGTTTACCATCCTTACCATCCACGAAATGTGGGGAAGTATTGGTGGGTTTCCCGTGCATCCTTTCCGCAGAAAAAAAAAAGAGAAATGCGTGAATAACAAATGAAAAAAAGAACACGCAACCCCAGACACAACGAGTCAATTATGCGTCTGCCAAAGAACAACAGGTCCGACACAACAGAGAACTCCATTCAGAGAGTACCGGGACCCCAGCTCCACAGGGACATGATTGGTAGGCATATGAAAAATGGAGTCTAAGTGCATTCAGTTGAACCCATGTCAAGACATTCTCTCCTTTTAGTCACGCAGTATATCGTTTCGATGGTTAGAGGTGCAAAGCCTTCAGATGCACTATGAAAGTCTATTGTTGTTAGCCTTGTTAATGCTACTACTGCTACATTTGTATACATTGTGCTTGGATTATGTTGTAAACAGGTTTTTGAAATTATTTGTATCTCTTGAAATATATATTTTCACATCACCACCTTCAGTCACATACTTCTTGTATACGATCATGGACATTACTAGTTGTTATGGAAAATGGAAAAAAGAATTGCCTTCAGTCAGTTGTCATTCTTTTGAGGTTTCAGTTTCTTCGTAGTCATAGAGGCTTTATATATTAGAGATTATTTTTTAGTTGTGGATCATTCTACAACACTACACGAAACTACTGTAAGCATCCCCATTGTCGGGGCTATCATTGGCGCTGTAGCAAGAAACCCAACAACTTTTAGGTTACCAACGTCCTCTGTGCTTGTGTACAGAATATGTCTGTGTGCAAAATAAAAATACACGTTTGAGCATGTTCGAAATAGCTCTTAAAGAATATATAAGGCATCAATCGCCTCTTCATGCCCTCCTCCACATTTGACCCATACAGTAAACCTAACTTTTCAATGATCAGGCAGCGGCCTTACAAAACATGATAACGGCCCTGAATATTTCCACAATATAGCTCCAACATTACCCCAAAACAATGAAGAATTATGATAGGGATATGTTCTGGAATTTAAGGAAATGAGGGCTCAGATCCACTAAAAATATTTGTGGCCAAACTCTACAGAATGCACATGAATTCTATTGCAATTTCACAAACCATGTAAAATTTTCCATTTAACATCAACAATCTATTCACTGAAATAATAAGAAACCCCAGCTTACCCACAACACAGAAACCCTATATATATCATAGAATTGAATTAATATGCTTATATTTAATAAGACACTCTGCAAGATTCATTGTTGAGTAAATCGTATATTAAATGCCAGCCATGAGTTCGAGCATGGAAGAAACTTTCTCCAATTTCTACTTTCGTCAATCACAATTTGCTCCAACTTCTATTTAACCCAATTTTAATTTCCCCTTTTTTATTTCCCTTGATGTATTTGAGTTTTTAAATTTGTTAATATTATTATTTATTATATATTAATATGATATATTATAGAATATATTTATACATTAAAAACATGTCATATTGTATTATACTATATTATAGACTATACATAATATTGTATTTGAGTTTTTAAATTTATTAATATTATTATTTATTATATATTAATATGATATATTATAGAATATATTTATACCTTAAAATCATGTCATATTGTATTTATTATATTATAGAGTGTACATAATATTATATTATAGAGTGAAAGTAGGGGTATATCTTTAGGAGCAAGAGACACTACAGATCCCCATGACGCCAGACTAGCCATCAGAAAAAGAAGGAATTATTCTCTTCATATCTCAAACTTGACCACAAAACATTCCACTTTTCCTTTAAGAAAAAAACATCGATGGATTAAAAACAAAAAAGTCATATCATCGTCATTTGCACCGAAAATCCATGTATTTTAATACAAGGGTTGCAAGGTGAATGGGGTTCACCATGCCTAGAACTTTATGTGGTGGTTCCATATCCACAATGGCCATAATTTCATCCACTAACTACAAAAATAATAAACATAATATTATCACTTCATAATATAAATATATGTACAATGCAAAATAAGATATGATAGAGGCAACTTCATGCGATAGATTGATGAGGTTACTAGTGTGTTAGAGTTTGTATGGTTGGATTCTATGTTTATAAGGAGAATAATAATCAAGCACTAGTTAATGAGCAAAATAAATATGTATAAGTGATTAATATTGAAATGCTAGTGTATAGGAGTAATTAGTCATTGTTTTAGTCATTTTTATTTGTGTGACTTATTATTTAGTTGTATCTTTTAGCCGATGACTAAATTAATCATTTAATTTAGCCATTTTTAGTTGTGTTTAGTCACATAGTCATTGTCAATTTCTACTAGTGAAACCAAGGGAATACAAGTAGTTAACTCTAATTTGTTGCCCATTACCAACATTCCAAACCAACCATCTCTAGTTTCAACCAATCCTTTCAAGTTGTTTGAGGCTTTTGCAAACTTTTTTACAGGCTCCCTATAACCAATTAGAGAATGACTTTTCTTTAGGTATTTTGCTCGAATTATTTAGCCATCCTTTTGATCGAAATCCGGTGAATTTTTTTTTTAATCTGAATTATTTGTTGTTTAAATCATTTTTTTGAATTCATAAATGGATTCAGTGGCCTCAAATACCCCAAGGAACCTAGATTAAGCAAGTTTAAACAGTGTTTGTGAATTCATGGTGGAGATACTGTGATAGTTGAAAGAGATTTTGTCAACATTTTGAGCCAACAAGCTGCGATAGAAGTCTTGAAGAAGAGATCTGAAATATTTTTACCAGATTTAGTCGAAATCATGTCGAAAAATACTATTGAGAACAAGCAAATTCTTTGAATGTTTAGGCACATATATACACACCTTAAATTTATATCAATTCTATAATACATGACATTTCTATAAATTTTATAAAATATGTCAATTTATATAAAGATATTAAAATATTATGAATAAATTATATTCTTTATTTTTTAATTATTTTAAATGTAACTCCTAACAATAAGCATTCAAGATGGCATATACAATGTTTTAATTTATATTTAGTTTTCAACATAATCAATATAATATAGAAAAAAAATGAAATATTTGTAGGTTGTGGGGCGTTTTTTAGAAGAAATCTAAACATGTGATCATTTTGAAGTCCGACAAGTTTTTGGATTGAATCCGGTGATCTATTTTCAAGAAATCCAAATTTTGTGCTATTCAAATCATGATTATGAATGCGTATATGGATTCAACGCTCTCAAATACCCTAGGGCACCCATATTTTGAGAATTTAAACATTGTTATTATGAACTTCAAGAATTTTTTCAAAATTTTAGATGGAGTACGTTGAAATCGTGCAGAAAAAAGTCGTTGAAGATGGGTGAAATCGCCGGGCGTTTAGTCTATGCGATTTTTTTACTATGAAGAAGCCTAACCTAACATTTGTCTATAAATCCAATCATAGAATATTATTTATCATACACTCTTTTGTTGGTTTTAGAGGCAGTTATGATTGTAGCTAATCTGCACCAAAGACCTCCTTTGTAATTTCCAAACATATAGCATCGACTCAAACTCAAGACACATCTTCTGCAATAATTTCCTAGCCTATAGCATTGGCTCGGGCTCAATACATGGCGACACATCTATTCATAACCAAATTATTTTAGGCTTTCAACGATGCTAATATTGTTTAGGCTGTGAACAGGGACTAATTTGGTCATTTTACTGTTAAAATCCAAAGAAGCAAAATGTATACCAAGTTGAATTGCAACTCTAGCTAAAAGAAAGCTTCAATGATTCTTAATGGTTGTTTTTAGAAGTGTTGAGTCTACAATGGGTACAAATTTATTAGAGCTTCAATGATTGTTCTTTGGAGATGTAGAGGCACTCTGTAATGCTGAGAATTGTTTGGATTTATTGTAACACTTGCGTTATAAGATACTACTATCCATTATTTATTGTTATTACCAATTCAAGAACCACTTTTCATGTCTCTTTAGTGTTTGTCAACTATAGCATTCAAACTTTTGTGCCTCTTCACAGAAGGATTGCATTCGTATTATTGAATGTTGTTGGCCCTTCCGTTCCCATCCCCCTTGAATCCATCCTTTCCCATGTTTGCACTAGGAGATTTTTGCTAGAAACGCCCCACATACATAGCAAATACTTTTATCCTTTTCTGGAGTAGCCTCTAGTGTGTGGGATGATGGATGCCGAGGAGAGGAGAATGTGTGCCATTAATTTTCCCCTAGCCCCCATTGAATAGAGGTAGACCGATCGATGAAAGAACTAAGCTTCACAATGAAAGAAGCATACTAATATCGAAATACAAAAAGATAGATACAGATACACATTTTCTTTGTATTGAGAAAAATACAGGAGCATAGTAATGTAGAGGTATCTCCATATAAGATGATAAGGTAAGGTATAGTAAAGTAATACCCTCTCTCCATATCACCTCACCCTCGAAAAAGTATAGTATGATAGAAATATATCCATCTACGATAAGGGAAGGAAAGGGAAAGATGAGGTGAGATATATCACCATATCATTGATAATTAGGAGCTACTCATCATTTTTTTTCACACTGAAAAAAATAACAACTTGCTATTCATGGAATCAAAGTTGTTACATCAGACAATAGTCCAACCCATACTAAAAGTGTATCTTCAACAATAACCTGCTTTCTGTGTCTAGCTAGAAAAGCTTTTCAAAAATTCTTACCTACAACACTACCATGGCTACAAAAGTCAATATCACAAATTACATATTTAGACCTTAACAGAGACATCATATGCATATTATAACCAAAACTACAAGCATGAGATACTTCCAGAATCGGAGATCACACCATTGCATATTTTTTCAAAAGTGATAATACCATCGAAATCACCAATAGCCTGCTTTGAAATTCGGTCAGCTTCCTCATTATATTCACGACGAATCATCATTAATTAACGAGAGTAAAGGTTTGTGTATACTTTTTATTATTATAATCAATTTTGTTTTTTTTTTTGGAATCTTTGGTCATAAAATTTTGCAGCAGCCTTTTTTTTCGACATGAGGTAACTCTATAACTCGGTATAGTATCTTGGCTTAATGTATGAAGCGAAATCCTTGTGAATACTTGATATCACATGATATCTGCCTAGCCTCAACGAGGATGGAGAACGAGGGATATTGGGTATCTTGCAGATATTATAGGGGGGCTAAAATTATCCTTTCAAGTCTTAGAGTAAGACCTAAAACCGCTTCTCATTGGCTAAGAGTTTGTCCATTTACGTAAAGAAAAAATTTAACGACCCAACACTCAAAGACATCTAACAAGAGTGGGATTTGATCCCCTTTGTGACCACCATCGAGGAGTGGTTTTTCTTGAATAATGGTGAAACTCACATTTGCAAATAGTAGTTAATGATGGTTGTCCTCTTTGCCAGTTTGATGACTAAGTTATGATAGGTTTTTTCATCTTCAAGAGCATATTCCCAATTGAAGAGGAGGAGTGGGACTTGATCCCCTTTGTGACCACCATCGAGGAGTGGTTTTTCTTGAATAATGGTGAAACTCACATTTGCAAATAGTAGTCAATGATGGTTGTCCTCATTGTTAGTTTGATGACTAAGTTATGATAGGTTTTTTCATCTTCGAGAGCATATCCCCAATTGAAGAAGAGGCTTTATCCTTAGCCTATCTTGAAGAAGAGCCTCTATCCTTAGCCTATCCCCTATTAAAAGGGAGGCTTTGTCCTTATCCTTATTATTTTTTGTAAGGAGCGAATAATTATAGAGTTTTCTCATTCCTTTTTTTATGACTTAAGTCTTTGGCAAACCTTTAATAAACACCGATACCATGAAGTCTATGATCAAAAGTCACTTCTCATAGAGAATCATATTACTATCAAATATGAATAGAACATGAAGTCTATGATCAAGGCCAAAAAGCCACTTTTCATGGAGAATCAAATTGCTATAGGATATGAAAAGAACATTTGTATTAATGTTAGTTTGCCATTATAAGTATTATCAATGCAAGTGGCACCACAAATTATAGTTTACTTAACCATTGAGTTTAAATTAGCTTCGGAATACCTGGAAAAAAAAATCCATACTTCTATAGTAAATATATTCTAATGAGCACAAAAAAACCCATACTCGTATAGTAAACATATTCTAATGAGCACAAAAAAACCCATACTCGTATAGTAAACATATTTTAATGAGCACAATTTTATGATACATAGATTTATTAAATTCATTTGATTGGTTAATAAGCTTTACAGATAAGAGCAATGAAAAAATGAACTTTAATTAAATCTATATCGTATTGAAAATTGAGTTTTAATTAAGTTTGTATCACATACCATAATGCTGAATTTTTTTTTCACATAGAAAAAAAACCAACCTTATATTAAATAAAAGTTGAATCATTCATTACATGTCAACCCAAAAGAAGTGAGGAACTTCTCATCAAAATATCATAATCTATCTAATGATTAATATGGTAAGACATTCCCTAAAGAGACCCTTTACATATGCCTCAAGAGACCAAAAAAGTTCCGATTGGAAGGAACACTCAACCAAAACATGAATTTCACCGATCCAAAGTGACACTTGAAACTCAAGATGAAGTGGTGGAATTAATGTGACATTGTTACCGAAATGTCATAACACACACTTTTATATATTTGCAAAGAGACACGTCAAAACCCCAAGGTGAAATCATAAAACCAAAACATGAATTTCAGTAATCCAAAGTGACACTTGAAACTCAAGATAAAGTGGTGGAATTAATATGACATTGTTACCGAAATATCATAACACACGCACACTTTTATATATTTGCAAAGAGACACGTCAAAACCCCAAGGTGAAATCATGAAAGTGATGGCATATACAAAGAACCGTGAAAAAATACTTGTAAAATTCCATGCCTAAGAAGGAATATGGCTAAGGAATAATATATATACTCACTTCCAAAAAAATAATTAAAATTTGCAAAATTAACCAAAACCTAAAAATTAAATATTATGTATAAAGGAATTCTATTCGACCAATGGATATATACATTTCAACCTTCTATAACACAGTGCCTATCATCTCAACCCCTCAATTGGTTTTTTTTTCTCGTGAAGTAAATTAAATTGAAAACTTTTCATATTCTACTTGGTTTTTAAAAGGAAATGAAATAATTTTTTTAAAAAAAAATTAAAAATAATTTTATTCAAAATTAAATTTCGATTTCAACTAATTCCGTATTTTAAATAATATTAAATTTTGATTTAAAATAATTTTGTATGTGTATTTCAATAGGGTTAAAAGTCTTGTTCCAGCGATTCCACATCTCACATTAAAATTACCTGAATATTCACGCCGCCGTCCAATATAGTATGCCGTTGCTCGATATTTTTGCCGGAAATCGAAATTAATTCGATGATGCTAAAATAAATTAATGATTTATCAGTTTTCCCAAAAATTACCTGAATATTCACGCCGCCGTCCAATATAGTATGCCGTTGCTCGATATTTTTGCCGGAAATCGAAATTATTCCGATGATGCTAAAATAAATTAATGATTTATCAGTTTTCCCCAAAACACTGTATGTATCTGTTGCAATGCTTGTGTTTGATATACTTACTTAACCAAAACCCCCCTTTTAATGAACTTTCTCGGTATTTCTGTTTGTTATTTGCAGAAAGAAAGGAATGGATTACCAAAAACAAGCGCTCATATGCGGCAACAGATTATAAAACCCGCACATTCATCCGCAAGAAAACACCGAGGCAAGGGGCACCGCCGGCCAAACAGCCTGCACGGCCTTCCCGCAAAAGGAAAATAAATTATTATTAATAGTTTGATCCGCCTGCAAGCGCACCCGCAAAGGCAAGATCATATCCTGAACAGAATATGGGCTCTGGCCACCACAATTACAAACGACAAACAGCTAAATCACAATAATCCGATTAACAGATCTACAGCTCGAATCCTGTGCCAGACCTTTAATCACAATACATGAAGCCACTGCAGCTTATATATGTTAGTTGACACCTGAAGCTCTGCGAGACAGTGCTCCAGAGCTCAGATCCTGCCTTCAGAAGCTATGCGAGACAGTACTCCAGAGCTCAGATCCTGCCTTCATATGCACACAAAAAGCAAATATTTAAAATAACGAGTACTAAATGTAAATATTAGATGAAGAACCTACAGTTTGCGCTTGAAAACGTAGAAACCCTACAAAATAACACAGAGCAATTGGATCCCATGATAGAACTAATGAAGTATTTGTAGCCGAACCCTGGAATTTAAAGAACCCGCCGATGAAATGGACAGCCAGATCGACCGCCAGCTCATATGCCGAAATCTAACGGTGTAAATTGCCTTGCAGCTTTCGTACGACATGTAGAAATGTGTCGGTTGATACGCTGCACAAAGCTAAGCACGGCCGCTTGGTGACAACTACGTGAACAGTTGTCAAATATTAAAATATTAATTAATAAAATAAAATCTAAAATATTAATTAAAAAATTAAAATCTAACCAAATCGCCACTCACCTTTTACTTTCCTTTCAATATCAACCTTTCAAAAAAAATCTCCACCCACCTCTTACTTTCCTTTCAATACCGACACGCATGTGAGTATCTTTTGGACTAATTCAAAGATTTTTTTTAATTTAATTAAAATGTCTGTAATTAATTATTTGATTACTTAATCGGAAAGGAAATTACTCGTTAGAAATTATGAATAAAAATTGAAAGAATAATATATATATATATAGATTAACCATGATCACAAGTTGATAGAGAGGAGATTGAAAAGCGATGGCTTGGGACGGCAATGGCTACTAGGGTTTGAACAGTGCTAGCAGGAGCCTGCCCAGCCCACTGCAGATGGCAGCAGGCCGTCAGCCGAGTCAAGGGCTGGCACGGTTCCCTAGGCCAACAAGCTGGCGGTTTCATTGTCAGTCAAACCGGAGCGACGGAGGTAAGTTTTTTTTTACAGTTTTTTTTCCCTATCCTACTCTCTCCACCGGTAGCTTCACGGATCTCCAAGTATGGAGCAGCTCGATGAGGTGGACTATGGCAGCGACACCCTGCGGTACAGTGATATTTGGAGCTCGCCACCTGGCGACACTCGGTTTTTGAATGGTGTAGGTGGTTTTGGGGGCGGTGGTTTTGCGGAATACCATTCGACCGAAGGTTTGCCTCTCCCTGGTGCTAGGGCTTTTTCGGAGTTTGCTTCTGTGTCTTCTTAGTCGGTCTCACCGTTTTGGGACAGGAATGGAGTGGAGTTCGTTCCGGAGGGCATCGCCGATAACATCTAGGGCATCAAGGTTCTATGCTCATTCCCACCGGATCCAGTATGTGCAGGGCTTGGTGACCTCCCTGATTTTTTGAACTCCTTGGGCGGCTCTCTTAATGTATCACCGGTGAGGGATAATAGTGGTGCGTCAATAACCAGGGAGGAATTACAGGCTGAGTATGGTAGCGGTGCCCCCCTGGGTGGTAATAGTGCAACGGTTCTGGACTCGGCGGAGCATCGCGGGTTTTCAAGCCCGTCTGGGGATTCAGCACGGAAGGCCTTAGGGTGTGGAGAAGGTCAAGAGGGTTTTAAGGGTCCCCGGGTGAAGACGCACAGGAAGTGGATCAAGAACACATGTAAAGCCCCGAACTACGCTCTGGGTGAAGACATCGGCTTCCAGCAGATTATCGAGATGGTTAAGTCGGTTCTGGTGGGCAGGGTGTATGGTAAGGCGGTGAGCCATAAATCTATGATACAGTGGGCTACCGGAGCTTGGTTGGGACATTGTGGATACGTTCCTCGGATTGTGGGTCTTTCGGGAGGCTGGTTTGCATTCCATTTTACCTCAGAAGCTCATGCAGTGTGGGCGCTTAGCATGAATTGGTCGATTTACAAGGCTCCGCTTCTACTTAAGCCGTGGAATCCGTTGTTTGATGTTAGTCGTGAAAGAATGGACACTATACCGCTATGGGTAAGGTTACCAGGGCTACCTTTACACTATTGGGCTGAGGAACACTTTAGGAGGATTGGCAATCTTTTGGGCAATTATTTGAAAGCCGATTTCTCTTTCGAGGCAACAGCAATTCAGAAGGTGGCAAGGATTCTAGTAAGCATAAATGTAAGGGAAGGTTTATTTGATAACATGGATTTGAAATGGGGGCCTTACACCTTTGCACAAACATTGGATTATGAAAATGTGTTGTTTCGTTGTAGAAGGTGCCATGAATATGGGCATCCGGCCATTGAATGCTCCTTACCGGTTCGTATGAAGCTTGGCAAATCTCTGAAACAACGGTTTGTGGAGAAGGAGGTAGGGGTAGTATTGGAAGAAGATGCGTCAGGTACGCAGGGTAATGAACATCCATTTGAGGAGGTTCCCACGGGGGTAGTGGAGGATGAGAACATTTTAGTGGAGGACGGAACTGTTCCGGAGGCGGGTGATTATATGGGCACAGCAGAGAACGAACTCCTTCAGCCATTGGACACTGCACCGGAGGTTTCTTTGCATTCTCTTACTCGGGCATCAGACAATGTGGCTGGTACTCCTTCTGCTCCCTTTTTAAACCCTTCCTTCAGTTTTTTTATTAAAAACTTAACTTTTCTTGGCTTTGATTGGGTGGATGGGTTTAGGAATTTACATATTTCCGCACATTCGTTGGCTTCTCATCCTCCTCTCCAGCATCATGATGGTTCTTCCCCTGTTTTGGAAACTCTCAGGATTGAATGTCCACCCCCCCTGTTTTTCTTGATGATACCCCTGTCCTCGTGCAAGTTGTGGCTGAGCCTTCTTCACCCACTGGCTCTTCGGAGTCTGGTTATTTTTTGCGTTCCATGAATAAATCCACTGGGGGAGGGTTAGGGAAGGAAAAACCTAAACAACCTAAAACCAGAGGAAGGAAGTCCTTCATCTCTCATGCTAAGTCCAGAGCTCGCTCGGATCTTAGGAATGGCAAACAACTCTCAATTGAAAGGGCACTTAGAGCAGTGGACGCCCATAAGGATGGGATGAGATGAAGGTTATGTCATTTAACTGTCGAGGTCTTGTTGGTCCCTCCAAAAGACCAGCGATTCGACGGATGCTACACCTAGAGCATCCCGATGTTTTGATTCTACAAGAAACTATGTGTGGTGGTGATGAAGCTATTGACAGGTTAAAGGCTTGGTTTCCGGGGTGGGGTTTTGAAGCCTTGGATGCTAGGGGTCGCTCCGGAGGTTTGGCGATTGGTTGGAACGAAGCTAAGGTTAGTGTTTCCTCTCGGTGGGGGATGCATTTGGTTTTGGGAATTTCTTGCAAATTCCTGGATTTTGATAGAATTTTCACTATTGTAAACATTTATGGCCCATACTGTGAAAGGGAAATGTTTTGGACCTCTCTGCTGGATAGAGAGATGCTCAGTGGGGATTTTGTGATTTTGGGGGGGGATCTTAATTTTTCTTTGGTTCATGCTGAGGTTTGGGGGCCGCATGCTAATGTGGATTCCCTTACAAATTTCTTTGTTAGGAAGTTATCTGAAGGCAACTGGATTGATGTGGAGCCTGTTCAATTAAAGCCATCCTGGAGGAATAAGAGAATTGGTTTGGAAAGAGTGGCAAAGAGGTTGGATCGTTTTCTCCTTTCTGAGCAAATAGTGGAGTCAACTTTCTTTGTTCGTCAATGGACTGGATTGGGGGAAACTCAGATCACGATCCAATATTTTTGGAGATGAAAGTTGGCCCGATTAAACCTCCTGCACCTATTAAATTCAATAAGGTATGGCTGGAAGATTCGACTTTCATAGAGCTTATTCAACAGCGTTGGATACCTTATCATATGGGGTCGATCCATTCTGCAGCCTTCCATTTTGCGGAGAATATTAGAACACTTAAGGAACCTATAAAAACATGGGCTGCAGAGAAGAGGAGGAGGGACGATAGGGCACTTAAGGATATTGAAGGAGAAATAGCCTCTATTTCTGAAGAGGCGGGTGGTGGATTCGGTTCTTAGACTTCTAAGGACCATTTAGTACATTTGGAGAATCAGAGGAACATAATACTCTTACAGAATGAGGAGACTTGGAGATTGAAGAGCAGGGCCATTTGGCTAGAAAGTGGGGATGATAACTCCAAATTCTTTCATGCTTATGCAAAAGGAAGAAGATCTGCTAATACTATCTGGAGCCTTGAGAATTTAGAAGGTAATTCTATGTCTACTTTTGAAGGGTTGGCTTCAGTTGGGGTTACTCATTTCAGGGATCTATTCAAAGCCAGTGAGAGAGTGAATATTGAAGAGGTGATCAGGGTAGCACAACTATTCCCACGGTTTGTTGAAGCGGAGGATAACAGGAAGCTGATGGCCCCTATTTCAGGGGATGAATTAAAGGAGGTATTGGAAAGTTTTCAGAAGGATAAGAGTCCTGGGCCTGATGGGTGGACTATAGAATTCTTAATAGCTCTCTATGATATTTTAGGCAATGATCTCTTACAGCTTGCCGAGGATTCGAGGAAGAATGGTAGGGTGCCAGCCAGCATCAACTCCACATTCATAGCCCTAATACCTAAAGTGGATACTCCATCTTCTCTAAATGATTTTCAGCCTATTTCATTATGTAACTGTGTGTATAAGATCGTTACTAAAGTGATTGCTAGAAGGCTTAAACCTATCCTATCTACACATATATCAGAAGAGCAGTTTGGGTTCCTGGAAGGGTGTCAGATTCATGAGGCGATTGGAATTGCCCATGAAGGTTTACATAGCATTAAGACTAGAAAACTGAAAGGAGCTGTTCTCAAAATTGATTTGTCAAAAGCATATGATAAGGTGAGTTGGCTTTATATTCGTCTCATGCTTACCCAATTAGGGTTTGAGATTGGTTTTATTCGATGGATAATGAGCTGCATATCTATTGTTTCCTTCTCTGTCTTAATGAATGGAGCGGCGACCCCTTTCTTTCATTCTGGACGTGGTTTACGTCAGGGCTGCCCCCTTTCTCCATTGTTATTTTTTTTGGTGGCTGAGAGCCTGAGTAGGGCTTTAAAGGAAGCAAAACGGGTTGACGACTTTGAAGGGATTTCGGTGGCTCCGGGCATCTCCCTTACACACTTGCTCTTTGTGGATGATATTTTGATTTTTTGTTCTGGCTCAAGAAAGGATGCTGACAGACTCAAAGTGATTCTGAACCTTTTCTCTACTACAACTGGAATGGAGATAACCGATGGGAAATCCTCACTTACTGTTTCTCTATTAAGGGAGGAGGAATATAATTTATATACTAATTCATTTCCCTTCAGAATTCTTACTCTCTCGGATGGGTTAAAATATTTGGGATTCAATTTGAAGCCTAATGACTACTTAAAAAAAGGACTGGTCCTGGTTGCTGGAAAAGCTGGAAAAGAGGTTGAAGAGTTGGAGTTTCAGGTGGCTTTCGCGAGCAGGGCGGCTTGTCCTAGTTAAGTCTGTGTTGGAAGCTATCCCGGTATACTGGATGTCACTTTCTTGGATCCCTAAAGGGATTTTAGAAGCTGCTAGGAAGATTTATTTTAATTTTCTGTGGAATGGAAAGGAAGATGCTCATGTTACTCCATGGGTGAAGTGGGAAAGAATTGCAGCCCCAAAAGCCTTGGGTGGGTGGGGACTAAAGAATATTTTTCACTTTTCTAAGGCTCTGGCTGCCAAGTGTGGATGGCATTTAATTAAGTCCGATGGCTTCTGGGCTAGGGTTATGGTGCATAAATACGTTTAGCATGATACTGTGGAAGAATGGATCAGGTCCCCTCAAAAGGTTCATACAGGTGGATCGGTCATTTGGAAAGCCTTGGTGACCTCCTTTGATGTTATAGAACAAAATCTTGCCTGGGATGTTGGCAACAGACATAGGGTGAGGATTGGCCGTGATCCCTGGGTAGGATGTGAAGCACAACACATTTTGTCAAAGGGCCTGATGGAGGAATTGAGGCAGCGAGATTTGCTCTTTCTTAACCAGTTGGTGGATGTGGAGAATGTCTGGATGGGAAGCCCATCTTGGAGGAGGGCTGATACATTCGGATTAGGAGTGGAGTTTGAGGAAGAACTAAGACAGTACTTAAGAGCACTAAGTAGGGAACAGATTTTCCTGAATGAAGAAGATGACAATCTTATTTGGGATGGGGACCCATCCGAAAATTAAACACCAAAAGGCGGGTATCAGTGGATTAGTGATAGCTATGTGGACAGAGATCTGGTTTGGTGGTGGAAATCTGTATGGAAACTTCAATGCCCGCCCAAAGCTAGATTATTCATGTGGTGTGTTTTGGCTAATAGGATTCCGACGTGGGACTTTCTGCAGAAAAGAAGCTTTCATGGTCCCAGTAGATGTTACTTGTGCAATTTACATGAGGAAACTGCTCTTCATCTGTTTCTTCAGTGCAGTTTCTCTAGGGAGGTATGGATTACTATTTCCAGAATATTAAAAATACCTTTGTCGTGGGATGGGAACACACTTGAAGAGGCATGGAGAAGGTGGTCAAACAATGCTACCTTAAGTGGCTTTAAAGTACTACCCCCGGTGGTAATTTGGGGCATTTGGCTCATGCAAAACAGTTGCTTGTTCAAAGACAAAATGGGAATCCCGGCTCTAGTGACTATTAACAGTTGTGGGATCTTCTAGCTCTTAAGCGGATTCATCAGGCTTCAATTCCTCGAAGTATTCAACCTGTGGAAATTGATAGATCCCAACCATGGGGTTTCTTTGATGGGGCTTGTCAAAATGATCAATGTGGGGGAGGGGCTGTTCTTTACTTGTCACCTGTTCACTACTATGTGATGTCGTTTGGTTTTGGAAGGGGAACCAACAATTGGGCAGAGATTCTCAGTCTCAAACTTCTGATTTCATATGCTGTGGAACTTTCTATCCATAAACTTAATGTTTTTGGAGACTCTTTGAATGTGATCAATTGGGTTATTGGCACTTATCAATGCAGTAGTCGGAGGATTGCTTCAGTTTTGGAACAAATACAGAACGTCACTCACACATTTGAAACTTTTAATTGCAGGCACATATATCGTGAAAACAATGTTGAGGCGGACAAGGCCTCTAAGGAAGGGCTGCTTATGGGGGTCAGCATTTGGAAAATTTCTAAATTTTTTAATGGCATTGAACGAGCTTTTTATCATAGACCATTCATAGAATGATCGAGTGATAACAGGTATTAGTATTTGAGGTGACAACTATCTCCTTCAAACAGTTTGGTGAAAGACTGATGTTTTGCAGTTACACATTTTTGCAGATATATAACTCGGTTATGTCAACTATTTATCAGTAGTTATTTTGTAATAGTCAATACAAGTTTTGTACAGTTACAAAAGAAGTTATTATACTAGTTTATTGTAAAAGATGTTATTACTCACGTAGTGAGAACATCGGTATTCATTTTGGCTCTCAACAGGATGCTTGCTCCAGCAGTTCTATATACCACTCTAAATGAGTGTGTCAATCAATGTAATTTCGTACTCTATGGATGAAATGAAATTACGCTTTTTTTTCAGGGAAATATATATATATATATATATATATATATAGATGGTTACTGGGTAGATTCGAGAAGAGAATAAATTTATGGGTTTTGAAGCACCTCTCCTTGGTTGGTCGTCTTATTTTACTCAAATCTATTCTAAGTAGCTTACCAGTGTATTGGGCTCTCTCAGCTCAAATTCTTCTTTCTATTCTCAAGAATTTAAACAACCTCATGTTCTCTTTTCTTTGGTCAAGCTATAATGATGGAAGTAAATATCATTTGACAAAATGGAATTCATTAGCTTTTCCATTTAAGAATGATGGTTGGAATACCATCCTTGCAAGATATCATCGGAAGACTTGTCACCATATTTTCTTTACATAGTTGTTGCAATGAGCGATAATTTAAGTGACCAAATCGCTCATGCCAAATTTTTCTCAAGTTATCACTATGAGCAACAAAAACTGAAGGGAAAGGTGATGACCCAAAGTTGTTAAACTTGTACAACCTGGTAATATCATCAACAATTCTGGTAGCTAGGACCTGTTGAGGATCTTTAAATTCCTTGATTACAACTTGGTGAGGTGTAAAGGTCACAGTTTTACCTTCACCAGAATGAATGATCTGATAGACTGATAACAAATTGCAGGAAATTCTTGGAACACATAGTACATCACTAAAATGACCATTATCTACTGGAACTGTTCCAACTCCTACAACACATAGAGATCTATCATCACCAACAAATATTTGTTTGGTGTTACATTCATGCATAGTAGAAAAGATGGCTTGATCCTTAGCCATATGATAAGATGCTCCAGAATCAATGAGCCATTCATTTGAAGTAGAAGAAGAAGATGCATTATAAGAATAACCAGAAGCACAAAGTGCATGTCCATGAGATGCAGATTCTGAAGACGAATCTAGGATGATGTGGTGCTTCTTCATTGCTGCTTCCAAGGCTGCCATCTTCTTGAAACACTTAGATTCATCATGATTATCTTTCCTGCAATAGTTGCAATGGCGCTCAGTCTTCTTTCCTTTTGGCTTGGATCCTTTGTCATTTTTTAAAGAAGGAGCTGACTGAGAGGGTTTTGGACCCTTGTTTGACTTATTATTGCGAAAATTTTGTTTCTTGGGAGGCTTGGACTTTTCTTTCTGTTGAGACAATAAGGCTTTCCCAGATGTATCTGCATTGTTGATTATTCCAAGATGAATGAGTTCATCTTGTTCTCTAATCAAGGAATCACAAAAGGATTCAAGACTAGGCTCTTGATAGCTAGCTGCATTCAAGGATTCTTTCATGGAGTAAAATGTAGATACAAAAACAGAATATGCAGGTCCAAGTTTGGAAAGAATATGATAAATGCATTGTTTATCTTCCCTCTCAATCTTATATTCTGCACATAAGAGTTTAAGAGTTTTGTACTTAGATAAATAATCTTGAATGCATGAAAAGTCACTTGGATTTAAAGAAATCAACTCATTTTCGAGTTGGTGACCTCGAATTTCATTGTGTTTACCAAACACAGATTCCAACTTGTCCCAAGCAGCATTAGGTTCATCAATTCCAGATATGTGGAATCGCAAATTAGTAGAGATTGACATCCCAATCAATCCACGAGCTTCATCACATCTATTTTCCCATTTTATTTTCTTATCATCATCAGTGGGTTCTTTTTCTTTCCCTGAGGTAATTCTGAAAAGTCCCCTACTTCGTAGAACATCCTCCATACGAGATTTCTATGAGAAATAGTTGGAACTGTTAAGTAGAATATCACAAGGGGCGGCCATATTTGTAAATTAATTGATGTAAAAATAGAAACCAATAGTTTGGATGTGAAGAGCTCGAAAAAATAGGCGGTTTAAAAAAAAACGGCACTGAAAAATGACTCTGTATGATGAAGTTATGCTTGAACAAAGAAACTGTTGAAGATGTCCCCAATAGTGACGTGGCAGCGAGAGAATGTCCAGCAAAAAAAAGAACCCCCCTCTTCCCAAGATGAACCTTTTGACAATCACTTTACAAGAAAGTTGTTTTAAGTGAACCACTTTTGTAAAATAAGTGATTTCACTTTTACAATAATATTACTTTTAAATAGTGCAACAATAAAAAAAACTTAAGTGACTCATTTGTATTTTTATTTTTTATTATTTAAGTGAGATGCACTTTTACAATAAAATAACTTGAAAATAGAAATTGCATGCACTTTTTCTTTTAAAAGTAAGTTCCTAAGACTTGAACTCAAGACCTATTAAGGAATAAAGCAACTTTGAACCAAGTGAGCTAGATTAAAAGGTATGTAAAATATGGGAATGAGGAAGGGTTTTTTTTTTTTTTTTTTACTCTTCTTGCTCGGTTTGCGTGCTTGCCCTTTTTCCTGCAAAACAAACCACAAATCGAAACAAAAAAACTTTTCCACACTTGTGGAGTTAGATCTTGTTAGCTTGCCCGGAAAGTCTACATTTTCTCTTTATTTCTGATTTGTCGAGATCGCGCAAGGTGCACGGCAAAGAGCATACGCAGCCGAGAAAAACCCTTTCCCTTTCTGTTTCTGATTTGCCGAGATCGCTCAAGGTGCACGGCAAAGAGCATACGCAAACAGGAAAGCAAAAATCTGAACCCCAAAAAAATCTAACAGTAAAGAATGATGAAATATGATATTTTTTCTTTTTAAAAAAAATAAAATAAAAAAATGCGTCACTGTAACATTATACCTTCAGATCTGATGAAATACGTGTTTCTGGAGCAACTGGGAACCATTTTCGATCAAACGAAAACTATTTCCCAATGGAAACGACGCTCTGGACGCAATGGAACACCTCCCACAGCCCAGAAATACACAGAAAGACCATAACTAGAAACCCTTTCGAGTTTCGACAACAGTAGTTCAAGATCTAGATCATAACCGGAAGCGACACTTCATAAAAGCTCTGATACCATATTCGGGTACACAGAGTACTACCAAAGGACCGAACACCAAGAGCAACCACTTCACACAAATAGATCACAAATCAACACACCGATGTTTTGACGTGGTTTAAACCCTCTTGAGGGAAACACTCCACGACCCCGACCAAATAGCTTCTACGGGACAATTTATTATGCAAAGAAAGAAAGTTACAAATGAGCTTCTCATAATCGATCAACTAAACAATGACCCTCCATGCTCTTTAAATAGAGATCATGGACCAATCGGGTGTTAAGCCACGGATCAAAGTTAGGTTTGATCTAAGAGAAGTTCAGCCGTCGGATTAAGTATTTACAAATGGATACTAATGCATACTAAAGAAACACACTATCCCTAATGGATATATTACACAAGTTGATCTTAACTAACTCCTAAGTGTCTCAATATCCTAACAGTAGACATCTCTGTTGCAAACTTTGTTCTAGATATATTTTTTACTACTGCAATGTATCTTTTGAAGTTGATCTCTTTAGTTGTTTATAATGCAAAATATTTGTTTCAGTTAAAAAAAATGTAAACTAAAATTTTTGATGAAGCAAGTAGGAGAAATGCCATCTTTTAAATATTTTTGTTTTGGATTTGTTCTTTCTTCACCCCATATTTATGACATCACTATAAACCTTAGGCTTTAAAATATCAATCACTTTGGAAAGATGTGGATATCCAAACATATTAGAAAGAAGCCTTGTAGAAGTCCAAGAAACATATTAGAAATAAGTCTCGTAGACTCATTTAGACTCTCATCTCATGGCTCTTTAGATCCTCAAAATTAACCTTCATATTTGAAAATGGTTGATTGAAGAAAAAACCTAGATCTATTTTGATGAAACCTTAGTTTCATATTTCAAAATATCATTTATCTATTTAATTATCATAGTTTCATATTTAATTACCTATTAAATAATATTTTTAAATGTAGTGTTTGTATCTGAATACACTAAATCCAATAGAGAATAACTCGCAAAGATAAGTAATATTGAATATGAATTGATAAATAAAATGTTATTACATTTACAAAATATGTTGGCTTTTATAAAGCCCTTCGTGCATTTTCAACATAAAGGACACACACTTTGCTTTTATATCTATGTATATATATATATTAGTGTTTATGATTTATTATTTATGATCATTTATTTAGGTTTATTTATTTATTTATGTTTATTTTATGTTCATAACATTGCTTTCCTCTTTAGAAAGGCTTTGTCCTCAAAGAAATTTGAAAAAGTCTTTATGCCTTTGCTTTGTAATGTCATCGCATCATTGTATTTTTGGTCGTAGTTGATGACACATGATGATATGACTTGTTGAGTGTTGAACATAACTTTCAAAATGTGGAAGGGTCGATCCACCCAAAATCGATTCGTTGCTGAAGGTTTCACTTCCACAGTGAACTGACGTCATGGAGTTTGAGTGCACTGGAATCGGTATCTTTCGTTAGTTGTTCATGATTTTTAGGACATCTTATTTTATGATTTGTATATCAATATGGAATTCTTATAATGTTATTTCCCATTATCACATTTGTAGTGTTTTCTTGTTTTAACCTTCGCATATGCTTTTCTTCAACCGGGTTGACATCTTGAGCGATGATCTAAACCGGATCTGTAATGATGCCTTTTTCTACAAATTGTATTTTTGAAGATTTTGATGTCTCATTATGTATTTCTTCTATTTTTTTTCTAACAACATGTGATTATTTTGAATCTTCTTAATCATTTATTATTGCTACTTTTCTTCATCTTTGGACTTCTTAAGTTGTTCCTTAAGATCTTCATTATGATTTCTAAGATGGTGTTTTTCTTTTTTATTTTATATAAGTTTTCATTCAATGTCTTCATTATAATGCTCTGTCTTCCGAATATTTTTCAATTTCTTGATTTTTGTAACTAATATCTTGTTATGGTTTCTTAGCTAAATTATTTCTTTAGTATTGCTTGATAATGTGTTATTGGCCTTTGTGATCTCTAACTTGTTTGCCTTTTTAGTGTCATCACTTTTCTGATGGATTTCTTTTATTTGTTGTTGATGTCGACATGTCTCTGATTCTTGGTGTTCTAATTTCTTTCGCATTTGTGGAATTTCCTCGTCCTTGTTGTTTTGGAGGGCATTTAAGCGTGTAACTTCTTCTTCTAGATATTCATATGTATTTGATGAAGGAACTCTCCACGATGAGCCATGTATTGCTATTTTCTTTTTTTCATGAAAGAAGGCCATGACTTTCATTTTTGCATTAAAGGTGAGTGTATCCAATGTTTCCAACCAGTTAGAACCTAACATTATGTTAGTAGTACTGTCATTTATATCTGCAATGGTGAATTCGGATTTAAGATTATAACTACTGATATGTAAGTTCAAATGCTTTATTTTCTATTCGTTCCTCTCATTCTTCTTTATATCTGCTTCTAGAATGTGTAGTTGGTTAGCAAGATCAACATTAATAAAAATTTCTATATTATTTGGACTTATGGCGATGTTAATAGGACTTTCATAAAATGTGCCAATAACCTCTAGCATCGTCATCGGAATTTTTGATGGAACGTCGTCGAATATTTTCTTCTCAGGAGTAATATTAGTCTCTTCCATTTTGATTTTTTTCCTTAATACTTCTTCAGCGATAAAGGGTCTTTGAATTCTCTTCTTCTTAAAACTTCTTTAATACTTTAATACTTACAAATTTATAAATATGGGATCTTTTATTTGATGACTCAATTTTGATGATGGAAAATCTCCACTGCTTGGATCCAAATTTTGACTGTACCAGTGACTCCAGCTCACAGAAATGGTGAATAATGACTATACACACTACCACCTTCGTCTCACAACCAGCCACAACAATCTTTTCCTCTCTGCACACAATGCAAGCTCACATATAGAAAGTTGTGCTCAAAAGGTACTTGAATATCCGCGTTGATTAACCTTTTTCTTTAGATTAACTTCTTTGTGGATTGTGTGTAGATTGGGTGGTTGGGGGGATGATTATTATCCTTTCCACTCCGGTTCAAATCTTGCTTTATATCCTTCACTTTTATATAAAGAACCCCTTTTATCTCACTTAATGTAAACTACTTATTAAAATTACTCCTCTCATAATATATGAATAATCCCTTTCGCTTTTATATAAAGAACTCATTTTATCTCACTTAATGTAAACTACTTATTAAAATTACTCTTCTCTTATAATATATGAATAATTCATTTCTCTTTTATTACAAACTCACTTTTATATATCTTTTTGTAAATCCTTTATTTATTTACTTCTTCTTATTTATGTTACTTCGGTGTAATATGTTGGGTTAAACCATGTGTGTTTTTAAGAAAAACATGTGTTGGTTTCTTTTCTTTCTTTTTTATTATTTTCTTCTTCTTCTTCTTTTATTTTTTTACTTTCCCTTTTTTTAACTCTTTTTTAGGTCAAAGACACAATGATAAAGCCAAGATATGGCCAAAGGCTTGAACCTGCTTTGATACCAATTTAGTGTTTGTATCTAAATACACTAAAATCCAATAGAGAATAACTCCATGTGCAAAGATAAGTAATATTGAATAAGAATTGATAAATAAGATGATATTACATTTACAAAATATGTTGTCTTTGATAAATCCCTTCGTGCATTTTCAACATAAAGGACACACCCTTTGCTTATAATTATTTAGTTATATATAGATATTAGTGTTTATGATTTTTTTTATGATTATTTATTATTTAGGTTTATTTATTTATTTTATGTTCATAACATTAAATATATTTGTTAGTTTGCCCACTGGGAAAATCGACAGATTGGCTTACACACAAAGTTAAATACAAAAAGATGCACAAACAAAATAAGTGTGAATGCACACACTATATTTCTCATTAACCAACTGTACATATAAATACAATGAGAAATTTCCCTTAGGTTTCATATTCCCAAGTGGACTCTTGGAATCTCAGGTGACTCTTAGTTTCCCTGAGGATTAGACTCCAACAAATCCCCCCTTAATCTGAAGGGTGTATATGAGTCCAAGAAAAGAAGAGAGTTGAATAAGTGGAAGTGGACAGCTACCACCAGCTGAACATTTCCATCTAGAACATCATTTACAAACAAGGTTAGCTAGAAGCTTGCACATGCTTCTGCTAAATACAATAGCTCTTTGAAGGGATGGTTTTTAGGCTGACCATAAACCGAAATAGGTTAGCACAAGGATGAAAACTTCTACTATGTGTGTAGTTCAATGGTGACCACAAACTCTCGAACTTGGCGATAACAATCGCTCAGAGGTTCTCTGGAACTTGGCTCAAAGGCTCAGAGGTTCTATTTGGAATGGTTGGGATAGGCTAACACCACACCTACTGGAGAGGTGAAAACAGGAAGTGAACAACTGCAACTTGTTGAACATTTCCAGCTTGACAATTGTTTTCCAAGTTAGCTAGAAGCTTGCACATGCTTTTGCTAAATGAAGGTGCTCTCGATACCGGTGGTTTTAGGATGACCACCACCAACTCTGGAGCTCAGTCGAACATAGCTCTTCACAGGCTCGCTTGTTCCGGATCACTTGCACTCGCTCGCTTGTTACTGACGGTCTTCATTCCCCCTGTCAGGAACAATGTGAGCAGAGGAGAGTCTCATGGTGTCGCAACTAGACACAAAACACATGAGTACTCTATGTCATGTATATATTTTGTCTGGCCTATGAAACTGGATGTGGATCATGATTGTTTGATCTCACTTACTTGTAGAGAGCCATGGTTGCTTGTTGTTAGATGGAGGCTTCGAAACTTGACGCCTGACATCATGTTCCCCCCTGTCAGGTACAAAGTGAGGAGAGGAAGAATACTCGTGAATGAACTCTATGGTAAGACTTATAAATATTCTTATTTTTTGACGACCATTACCAAGAAGCGATCCACCCATAGTTAATCTTCTCTCTTGCAGGTTTCTTCAAACTGAAGCATTTGTATAATGAGTTTGTATGTTTTCCACATTGCTTACAAGGGTGAAGATCAAAACAATGATCTTTCTTATGGCCAAATCGATCACAGTGTTGGCATGTCGAAATATGAACTGTTGTGGATGAAGATGGACTCTCATTGATTAATACAGCACTCTGAAGCTAAATGGGATTGGAGAAATTAGGAATGTGAACTGTCACTTCCTTGTCGTATCCAAGGCTAGTTCAGTGCTTGTTATGGCTGATCTCTTCCCATGGTTTGATGATGGGCTTGGAAGGAATAAGCAGAACCTCTGCATGCATATCTTCATCTTCATTTTCTTTCACTTCTGATGGTGTGCCTTATCCTGCAATTTAATTTGTCGCTTATGATGAACTTCTTCGTCACTTTATCCTGCAATTTAATTTGTCGTATTTATTTGTTTAATCCAATTTTGATGTTCATTGTATAGAATGTTACTTGGAGTTGGTATATACTCTTGTGTAGCTGTATAGGTCCAAATATGTCACAAATTCTAAACACTAATGATTCATGCAATTCATTCTCTTTTTTTATAACTTCGATAAGGTTGGTACTTGATCCATGAAGCCTTTGTAATTTTTTTACAAGAGTATTCTTTGTATAGGTGTTTTCATACGCATTTTGCAACAATGTCAAAAAAATTGAAAGTTTGTCATTCTAGTTTGGAATGCTACTTTCTCATTTAGTTTTATTATCATGTTATACTTTTTTATGTTTTCTAATTTTTTTTATTTTTTTTTTATTTTTTATCTTTAAGAAGGTTTTATATTTTAACAACCTAGAATCAATGTTTTAAAATTTAGAACTTGGAGTTGAACCAGTTGAGGATCAACTTAGATTAGAATTGGACTCAGCAATAAATCAGAGTAGTTTGATTTTAATGACTCAAACTCTTCAAAAATACATAAAAAAATTACAATTTTAATGAAAAAAAATATTAAAGATTCCAAGCTATGATTCCAAACCATTAAAAACAAAATATGCAGAGTCTACTCATGTATAACTATATACCATATAAGGGTTACATATATGAATCAAAATTGAAAATACATAATCATCAAAATCATTGTCTATATTGGGATTCTATTCATGAATGGCACCTTATTCCCCCCTCCTCTAGACCCTTGTTTTAAGTCTATTGAATTTTGAATGGGATTTAAAATTCTACTTTTTTCATATGAAGTCCGATGAGGTTGGAACTACTCTCAAACCACAGGATAATGGGATATTAAATAATACCCTGAATTTCACTAGATATTGATAAATAAATGTCAAAATCATTTTGTTGATGGGCTGGTGCAAGGTAATGATACCCAATTATGGCACGTTAGTTGCAATGACATGGTGGAAAAACAGAAATATTATCATTAAAATGAATTATTAGAGGTACCTACAAAAAAATTTCAAATTAGGTGTAAAAATATGAAACGTAGAAAAACGGATGACCTTCCGGAATATACAACTTTTATTTATGTAAACGTGGTATAACCACCCCAAAATGTCATTATTTTAAGATTGGTATGTTATTTTTTCTCTAAAACATAATGCACATGTTTTTGTTGGTCCACCTGTTTGTTATGTAAATTAACAATTTATGAGGAAAAAAATATGTAGAGACGTAAGCAACAGACTAATCTTGTGCGGGGCTATTTTTCAAAAAATTTAAAAGTTAATTTTATATATTTTTTTAAATTACAAAAGTCAGTGAAGCCTTAAAACGACATGGTCAAGTGTTGGTCCACCATATCATGGTCTGAAAATAATAAAAAAACTTTCTTCTTTTTAGCTTGTAGGTATTCTTGTACTCTTGTGCAGGTTCTTTTCCGTTCTTGAAATAGGTTAGCCAATCAAAAGTTATAGGCCAAATAAACGACCTATTTTTTTTACAAATTTGACATGAGTGCAGTTAAAAATGAATTAAAAAAAGAAAACAACAACATATCTATTCCAAAAATATATAGTTAGAATCTACACACAGAGCTCGACAAGTGTGTGCAATTTCATCTGTAGTGCACTAGTGGAGCATATGCGGAACTAGGTGTGAAAAACATGAAGTTACAGCATTTGATGTGTTCTGCCATAAATCAGACCG